>JBAMBS010001343.1:0-112308 GCA_037044455.1 Zygothrica quintamaculata
TTTGCCCAACCAAAAACGAAGCAGAAAGTTGAGGTGAAATGCAAAAATAATATACTAATTGAAAGTGTGCTAAATTTAAACAATGTTTTGAGTAATTTAATAAAAACTGAATATATTTTATAGCTATATTTATATACTTGTGTTAGTTTGTATATATCCTTATATATTGTATATTATTATACCTTATTTGAGTCAATTTAATGTTAAGGGGTATAAGTACATATAAAACGCTTTGTTCAAAAATAAAATTCTAACTGAAATTGCATCAACATTGGCAACTATTGTATACAGTATATAAGTGTGTGTGTGTGTATGTGTATATATTTGTTCCGTTTGTTTTCTACACATATATGCATGTGTGTTTGCCTGAAAAATGTACACACAGAAAGTTGTTTATGACACATTTGGCATGTCAACATTTTGGTTGTTGGTTAGCTAGTTGTCCTTTAATACCACTCTATCACCCTTCTATATGTCATATGGCATATGGCATATGGTATTGCCTGTTTGCCATTTGGCCATTGGTTTTCGAGCATTTTTGAATTCATGATATGACTACAACAGCAGTCAAACAGTACAAATAAAGCCAATATATATTTTATATATGTACATATTGTTTGCATGTTGCATTTATTGATGTGTAAACAATAAGTTAACTTAGCTTATGCTTTTTCCCTTCAAACATATTTGCTTAAGCAAATTTAATTAGTTCACTCAGTTACATAAACAAATTATTCAGTCAACTATATATATATATATATATATATATATATATATGTATATGCATATACATTTATGTATGTATATTTGGCTTTAGGATTGATTGATTTGTAAATAATGTTATAAACAAGTAGAAAAATGGATTTGTATTAGCATACAACTGAATGCAAAAGCTTACATTTTACAATTCAATTATATAATGCATACATTATGCAATACCCTTTTCAGTTTATGCACAAAGCTTAAAGCTCACAAAATTTATTGCCTTATAAATTATTTTTATAATAAGCCACTGATTGATATTAAGTCCTACTGATACTATTGTATTTGAAGTTATTATAATAATCCTGTTGCCATTAATTAAATTTCTGCCTTTTACCAAAAATATTGCATACTTTCAGGCTGTCGTTTATTTACGTACGTTAGGAAAGTTACTTGAATAATATCTTTATGAATGGTTTTGAATATAAAAAGCAATAACTATTTAATTAACACATAAACTGGGCCCCAAAACGATAATAATTTAGGTAATTCGTTTAAAATTATTTGCTTTGTTTTTAATTATCTGCAATTTATATAATATCTATAACTTTAAGAGACCACCAACAAATAAATTTAATTGTATCAATTACATCAAGATGAGTTTAAATTTCAGTCAAAACTGTTAAGGTTAGTTAACAACACAACTACTGATTCACCTAAAGTGCCTTTTTGTTGTAAGTCAATCTGAAGGACGAAGTAAATCCCTTTTCAGATCGGATTTTCACCGACTAAACTTTTATTATGCTAATAAGAGGATGTACGAATGAAATATGATCTTAGGTAGAGGTAGCTTTCAGCGTTGGTTCTTCTTCTTTAAATCTTAAGCGCATTTTATTATAGCAGCTAAGCAAGGATATTTCTGTAGATATATATATGTATATATATCTGTTATATATGTTACAGCTTTTGAGTTTTTTACCTTGGACATTGCATGTTCTACCGACTAGCTGCCAACGGCTTAATGACTGTTTTGTTGGCGCCATATACTCGTTGCTGTTGATGGGCAAGCGACAGAGATAGAAATATATATATATATATATATATATATATATATATATAGATATACATATATATAGAGGGATAAATATACTGATACTGGTAGGTATGATGATCTAAAGCCAAAGCAACGGGAGACGGCAGCAGGCAGTAGCGGATAGCTGCAGCCTCCATTTCCTGTCATCCGTCTGTCGTCCGGTAGCCGTTATTTCTTGCTGCCGCTTTCTATCGTCTAAGCCATGCGTCTCCCTATTTTGCCATCATTCGTCATTTGTTGTCCGTTGTCTGTTGTCTGTTTTCTGCTATCTGTTGTCTGTTGTCTGTTGTCCGTTGTCCACTGTACGGTTGTAAGTCTGTATGTCGCACGCTTTTTTTTTTATTTTTTTTTTTTTTTGTCAGTATTTCAGTGCAGCACCAGCAGCATTTAACTATAAGTAAAAGTTTGTTGGTTGCGCCTGATTACTTGCCACCCATTCATGCTGCAGTGGCAGCAGGCATTCATATATAAAGCAGTTGCCTTGGTTTTTAGCTGTTGCCTTCGATGGCATTTGCGGAGCACTGCGGCAAAGACAATAGTCATACCCCTCTGTGCCCTTCATCCCTGTCGCTCTCATGCTAAAGCTGAGGGTGATGGTGATGGTTGCTGATGCTGGGACTGTGTGTTGGGGCTGTGTGCTGTGTGCTGGGGCTGGTAAAAGTCAGTGTAAATTATGAAAATACTCTTTGCTCGTAATTTGTTGAGCCTGTGTGTTGGTTATCTATCTATCTCTCTCTCTCTCCTCTCTCAGTCTCTCTTAGCTTTTCTACTCTATCTTTGTCTGATGCTTACGTTGGTCTCGCAAGTTTTCACTTTTTGCTTTACGGCATTTCGCTCTTTTTTCTGTTTTTTTCTTTTTTTTTTGTTTCTTTCCTTACTTGTGTTATTATAATTTTCTCTGTCACATTAAAATGCGGTTGAAATGAGCAGGAAATGCGCGCGAATTCTACTAACCCAGATAATCTTGGGGCTGATTTAAGCATTTTTCCATTCTCGTTTTCAACTGTTCCAGAACGAAAATAAAAATGAAAAAAATAAAGTAATAATAAAAAAAATAAATGCATAAAAACTCAACGCACAATTTTTTGGGGTTTTTTTTTTTTATGAAGGCAACTCAAACCCAACGGTTTTTTTTTTTTTTTAATATTATTCTGCACTTTTCATAATTTTCAATTTGGTTTTTTGTTAGTGTTCTTTTGCCGTTTTATTTCCATTTTTTTTTTGCTACTTCTTTATATGCCACCGCCTATGCCAGAGCTTTTAATTTAATGCAACATGCAATTATGCGCAGCCATCTTCGGGCTGCCGCCTGCTAATTAGCCACCAACTGCGTTGCAATGGGCGGCAAATAAAGGCATGGCCATGTGGTCTGTAGCAAACGATGTGGACGACAACAACGATGACGACGATGACGACGACGACGACGACGACGACGACGATGATGACAGCAGCAATAGCAGCAGCAACAGCAACAGCAACAGCAACAATAACATTAACAACAAAAACAGCAGCAGAAACGTTGCACATGGCGTATGTGTAATAAAATGAGTTTGCAAGGTTTTCTACACTAGATGCGTATGTATATGTTTATATATGTATATATGTATATGTGTAAATGTGTTGCTTTGGTTGCACACAACAACAGGGTTTTTGTGCGTGTATAAGTGTGTGTGTGTGTGTGTGTGGGTGCTGTCTGTTTGTTCAGAAATGCGGGCAGAAAAGTTGTGCCTTGTAATTGCCAGGCGTTAAAATGTTTTGGCCAGTTATACATATACATATATACATATATATTTATATATATATATATATATATACATATACATATATATATAGTAAAGTCAGGTTAGCCCTTTGTTGGTTTATTTATATAACTAAGCATCAAGTTGAGTGGAGTAGAGTTTGCTCTGTCTATTTGGTGTGAGTTTGCTGTCAAAAAGTCTGAAATGCTACATCAATTGTGTAATTGGGCTGCGCATTTAAGCAAAGGCAGCACTTCAACAATTCAATTCAATTCTAACCTAACATTTTATATAATAAAAATATACTTCAATACTAACTAAATATATATATATATATATATATATATATCTATATATACATAAATCAATCAGCATCAATTTGAATTCATATTTTGTATTGTATTTCTACATTCTACTATATCATTTAACACTATAATATATATAGTATATAATATATTTATATATAACAGATATATTAGAGAATGATTGATTTGAGTTAACATTAAATAGGAGTATCGTTTAATAGAATATTACTCAAAATTGTCATCCTTTAAGCTGATGTAATGGTAAAATTGTGTTTGCCATTGCCAATGTATTCAATTACATGGCAGAGAATAGAAAACAAATTGCGATAATTTGAAAATGTTGAGTGCATTTTTGGAGCATGTCCTTGTATATGCAGCAAGCAGCAAGGAGCAAGGAGCAAGGCACAAGGAGCAATTGTAATTGATATTGATTAGAGGATGCGTACGACATGTCTCGGCGTAAAATATGAAGTGCGCATTGTATGCCAAAGCTAAGGTAAGATGTACAAAAGAAGACAGAATAGAATAGAATAGCATAGCATAGAATTGTGTGTTAGTAGTAGTAGTAGTCCTAGTAGTAATAGTAGTAGTAGTAGTACTAGTAGTAATAGTAGTAGTAGTAGTAGTAGTAGTAGTAGTAGTAGAATTAGTAGATGAAGATGAAGGCATTGGCCCGCATTGGCTGGTAAAGTGGCAACAGCTCTGCGGTCCTTTTACTGCCTAAAATACTCCAGAGAGCCAAACAACAGCAACGACAATAACGTGTTGGCCATCTATTATGAGAGTCAAGCACGTCCGGCCCAGAACAGAACAGTGCCCTCATGCCATAGTAATTTGAGCGTACTTTACGAGCCATACTCTGTGGACCACAACCAAGTTTATTCCCAGTAGCAATGGCAATAGCAACGGCAACGGCAACGAGCAATGGCCAATGGCTACGGCCAATGGTAACGTCCAATTTCTATACCAAAACCAAAACCAAAAAAAAACAAAAAAGGAACAAGATTAGTAGCTGAAGCAAAAGCAACTGACCTTTTGGGGTACCTAGCCATGCTGGCTAAATCTTGTAAACCTTTTAAGGCACTCTGCATTAGCTACCCAGCCCAGTCAGTTACCCACCTCCCCCCCCCCATGCGGTTCCCAAAAATTTAGTCCCAGTTCAAATTAACCCAGACCTAACTCCCAGGTCAAGCTTATAAGTATTGCTTGTAAATTCTAAGGTGCTTACAAGAGGTTAACTAATGGTATAAAATCCAATGACAACAGCTGCCAACTGTTTATTAAATACCATAAAAAAGTATATATATATTATTATCTTTCCTTTTTCTGTTTCTTTGCTTTTGCTTTATTTTCTTTTCATTTCTTGCAACACAATAAAAAACTATTAAATAAATCTTATGTACTCATAAAGCTAACAACATAAACTTATCCATGCTAATGGCAACCTCTCATACTCACACATATACATGTATATTCACATTTGGAATTCATATACACTCAATCATTCAATTCATATTCACAAAAAATATGAGTTAAGTAAGAGTTAAAAGCAAATTTCATTTTGATACATATATATATATATATAAATATATCCGTATACACTGATAATAATTGGGTAGCAGGCACTGAACTGACAAGAACGTCATTGTCATTCTGATGATGTACATCATAAGAGCATCAGCCTTTTGATGGTATTGGTGTTACTTATGATGTGCTGGTGTTAGTGTTAGTGTTGATGTTGATGCTGGTGTTGCTCTTTCCACTGATGCCATTTTTGCATTTCACTTTAACAGATTTGGCACTCAAAGTCATTGAGCCATTTGCACGAGGTACGCTACTGACAACAAAAAGAAAGACAAAAGGAAAGGAAGTGAAAGGATAAAAATGGGGGGATAAAAACTAAACAAGAGTTATATAAGTGAGATTGATCGATAAAATAATACCCTATAATTCAGTTAGAAGTACAAACAAATAAATCCTTCATTTTGGTTATCAAAAAATTAATTTTGGTTTTATTTTTGTATTTTTATATTTTAAATTTTTTATTTTTATGTAATATATATATTAATATAATATAATAATAATAATAATAATAATATATTTTACTATTATTTTATTTTATTTTTTTTTATTTTATTTTTGAATTTCTTTTTTTTTCTAACATACAGTTTATTTTTTCTTTTTGTATTTTAAGTGTAATTTAATATTTTTTTTTTTGTTTATTTTTTAATGCTTTATTATGAGTTTTTTTATTTATTAATTTGAATTATTATTTTTATTTTTAAATATTCAATTTTATATTACTTACTTTCAATTTAAAATATATAATAAAAATATATATAAAATATATATATATTTATTTATATTAAATTTATACATAATTTTTTTTTATTTTTATTTATTTATTTTTATTTGTTTTTTCTTATTACTTAGAAGGTAAAGAATATAACTTTTTTTAAATTTTTTTTTGTTATATTTTATTAAATTAATTTTTTATTTTTTATATTAAATTTATTTGTATTTTAATTTTATGTTTTATATAATATTTTCTATACTTCTAAAAAATGCATTTAAATATTTAAATTTTTTTTCATATGATTTTTTATATATTATTTCTAATAAATAGTTTGTTTTATAATAAAAACTTTTATTTATAATGTTTTTTTTTAATTGAAAAAGATATAAAGGAAATAAAATTTGTACTTTTAAAAATTATTTTTCTTTTTTTTATATTTTAAATATACTTTTTATTATTTTCTTTTATAATTTAATTTATTATATTTTTCTACTACCAAAATCTAATTGGTAAAAATCAAAATATAAAGAAATAATTGTTTATATATATTTAATAATTTATATTAATTTAAAATAATATTTTGAAGTTAAGTTAAATGCATAATATTATGTTTAACTATTTTATATATGTTTTAAGATCGTTACAGGGTATTCAAAGTTGATGCAGATGCGAGTAAATGCAGATGAGCTGAATTCAGCTGGGCATAGATTAAAGCTAGCATGAGAATGGCTTGAGCTTGGCTTGGCTTTGCATTGGCTTGGCCTGGCTTAAACGTAATGGCGTGAGTTGCCTTTGTCGTTGTCGCTGCTGCTGACGAACTGTCTGACAGTTTTGACAGCAAGCAGCGAGCAGCAAGCACAGAGCAGCGGGCAGAGAGCAGCGGCAGTAATCTAAGGACGACGCCAGAAATTTTATTGCAATTAGTTAAAAAGTGGAAGGCGACACATGCATGAGGTGGCTGGATGTTGGGTGTGGGTTCTTGGGTGTGTATTGTTGGGTGTTCGTTATGTGGCTGGTTGTATGTTGCTGTTGCTGCTGCTGCTGCTGCTGCTGCTGCTACTCCTGCTGCTGGTATTTTCGAAAGCAATTAAAAGCTTTGTCAATAACTTTGTCTAAAGGATTTATTAAATAAACTTTGCCGCTGTCACTTTTGACTCAAGACGCAATAAATTAAATTGCTGAACGCTTGAAGGCAGCTGCCGCGTTACCAACTGATTATCAACAATTCTGGCCATCCATACTATGCATATTGATTTAAGCCAAACTGAATACGTACATAGACTGTCGTCTCTTTCAAGTGACAAAACTGACGCCTTTTGACAGTACCGATAAACCCATCAGGTGTTGTCGCTTTTCTCTTACCTTTTGCCTCTCAACCTTCACAGCCATCTCAGCCATCTTATTCTACTCAACCTTTTCAGCCATTCAGTATTGTTGCCCTGCTGCCCTACTGACTGTGGCTGCCTTGCTGCCTTATAGCTATTATGTTACTCTGGCTGAATGTATACCGGTTGGCCGCATCTGGGCGTGACATTGGCATGTCTCCGCCTCAATGCCGGATATCAGCCATTAGTGTGTACCGTTGCGCCCTTTTGCCAGTTGATAAATGTTATATTTACGCTGATATTAAAATACTTGACAGCTCAGATCAGCCCAACGACGACGACACTCCATTGACCAGCTTCCTCTTCTTACCCTTGCTGTCACTATAGACGTTTCTTTTGCATGCTTCCCCGCCTCATACCAACACTTTTATTAAGGTTATGCCAAAAGTTTTGCCTGTGGCGCGTATTTATTTTTTGATTAACTTTAACGTTTATTGTCTTGCTTATATACAGCGCTCTATATATATACTATATATTTCATAATATAAAATACTATATATATATATTAAAATTAAATCTTGACTTAACTAGCAACTATTTGGCACATGGTAAAAGCAGTTTAAATCGCTTATTACCTATTTAAAAGCTTGAACTGAAAAATTGTTTCAGTTTTAATTGTGCTTTAGTCCTTTGGCATATCCTTAAAAACTCATTGCTTTAACCAATTTTATACTTTTTTCTTCTTCTTTGATTAGTAAGAATATGGCTTAGTGCATGCTTTAGCTTAAGAATGTTGTTGCCAAAAGCAGCCCACGAATATGGATTATGGAATTTTACTTTTAGGCTTGAATGTTGTCCTTGTTGGCAACAACTAACGACTGGTTAGAGTTCAAGTGTTTGCCAAATCTCTTGTTGTTGCTGCTGCTGTTTTTCTTTTAACCCCTTTCCCTTTCCAATCTCCCTCTCTGCTATTGTTGTTGTTTGTTAGTCGATGCGGCAAAGCAGCTCAACGCATTCTGGCAGCCTTGCGGTCTGACATCCTTTAAGAAAAAAAAAAAAAAAACAAAAAATGGAAGGAAACTAAAACGCGGAATGCATGTGCCTCTACGAGTGTGTGTGTGTGTGTGTGAGTGAGGCAGTGCGCGACTTTTGAAAAAGAAAAGCATAAAAAACGTTGCAAGCAACATTTTCTCCACTCTCCACTTTTTCTCTTCTTCTGCTTTTTTTTTTTTGGTGTCTATTTCTTTTTTTTTCGCTCCTTTTAATATTTTACGTGTCAACTTTTGTGTGCCAAAAATGGGCTCGGGCTAAGAGAATGGGAGCAACAATGTTGCGTAGACGGTTATGAGGAAATGCTTACCACGTCTTCACCCTCTAAAAAAAAGCAGGAAAAAAAGAAGAAAAAAAGAAGAAAATATTGCGCTTACACTGCCACACACACACACACTCACTCACTCTCCATCTTTCTCTTACTGTTAGCCTTAAAAATTCCTTTACTCTCTTCGACTTTGAGTTGGCAGCAAACTTTTGGCTCGTTGGGTTTCTCATGTCCGCGTCTTGCCATGCAAATTAATGCACTGTGCGATGGTGTGTGACGACTTGCTGTGTATGTGTGTATAAGTGTGTATGTGTGTGTGTATGTATGTGTGTTTGTGTCTTGAGTTTGGCATGCGTTACGAAGTTGGCTGCCAGTTTTTCTACCAACGAAATTTTTGCTGATTAGAGTACACTCACACACTGCCATATATATTTGCATAAAGCCCACACATATACACAAAGCATATATGCCCTTTATTGTATATATATATATGTGTGTGTGTGTATGTGTATGTATGTGCATAGATTGACACATGAGTCCTATGCCTGGCTGTGCTTTGCCTGCATATAATTGCATGTGTGTGTATGAGTATGTGTGTGTGTTTGAGTGTGTGTATATGTGTGGGCTGTATCTATGTATGTATGTGTGTGTGTTTGGGGTTGGCACTAGTCTTTTTGACATTATTTTAACGCCCAATGCAGCAGAGCTGTTATATCCTGTCTCTCTTTGTATACCCTGTAATAAGCAAGCTGTGCCAGAGGTAGCTTTTAGGTACAATTAAAATGCAACTGTATATAAGATATATAACATATATGCAGGGTATTATATAGTCGTATATATGCAGTTGTTGTTGTGTGCTGTAATTTCGGGCTATTAAATGAAATGCTTATGAATTTTCAGTTATCTAATGGCACTGAAATGTGTTAAGTTTCCTTTATGTTTCACTCTTTTTCAATCTACTTTGATTACTTTCTATGTGTGTGTGTGTGTGTGTAGGTGTATGTGTATGTTGCTATATATGTGTATGCTACATATAATTGCGTTTATTTATTTAGTTAGTTACTTTGTTTTAATTAATTTTACTCGCTCAAAATGAATATCGTAAATGAATTGTTAATTATTTAAGTAACTTTTTGAAAGTATTTTTTCTTCTTCTTTAGTTTTTTTTGGGGGAGGGGGAGGGGTTTGTAACGTATTCTAATTGAGATTAAATTACATTTACATTAATTAAACAATTGGCTGTCCAGTAACAATTAATATTCAACTTAATTAGAGCACTTTGTGGCTTAAATCCTTAAATCAAAGATTTCAATTAACTAATTACATTAATGAAGTGGATATAGATTCAAAAGGGATAGGTTGTGGGTGTATTTATATATATATGTGTGTGTGTTTGGGTGTTATGTTAAGCTGTTGTAGTAACCTAAGGCCAAGAGGCTAAGGATACTTCATTAACATTCATGCATACATAGTTTGTATTCGATTAATGATAAAATGTACTACGGAAATTTATGCATATTTCAAGTTTTGAATCAATTGAATTTACTCAAATTGATATTGAATGATTTGTATGTTTGATTGAATGAAATATTTATAGCAATACCGGAAAGTACGTTACGCGTGTTTGTATATATTTGTGTGTGTGTGTGTGTGTGTTGCTCTTTGCCTTATGCAAGAGCAACACACACACACACACACACAAATATATACAAACACGCGTAACGTACTTTCCGGTATTGCTATAAATATTTCATTCAATCAAACATACAAATCATTCAATATCAATTTGAGTAAATTCAATTGATTCAAAACTTGAAATATGCATAAATTTCCGTAGTACATTTTATCATTAATCGAATACAAACTATGTATGCATGAATGTTAATGAAGTATCCTTAGCCTCTTGGCCTTAGGTTACTACAACAGCTTAACATAACACCCAAACACACACACATATATATATAAATACACCCACAACCTATCCCTTTTGAATCTATATCCACTTCATTAATGTAATTAGTTAATTGAAATCTTTGATTTAAGGATTTAAGCCACAAAGTGCTCTAATTAAGTTGAATATTAATTGTTACTGGACAGCCAATTGTTTAATTAATGTAAATGTAATTTAATCTCAATTAGAATACGTTACAAACCCCTCCCCCCTCCCCCAAAAAAAACTAAAGAAGAAGAAAAAATACTTTCAAAAAGTTACTTAAATAATTAACAATTCATTTACGATATTCATTTTGAGCGAGTAAAATTAATTAAAACAAAGTAACTAACTAAATAAATAAACGCAATTATATGTAGCATACACATATATAGCAACATACACATACACCTACACACACACACACACACATAGAAAGTAATCAAAGTAGATTGAAAAAGAGTGAAACATAAAGGAAACTTAACACATTTCAGTGCCATTAGATAACTGAAAATTCATAAGCATTTCATTTAATAGCCCGAAATTACAGCACACAACAACAACTGCATATATACGACTATATAATACCCTGCATATATGTTATATATCTTATATACAGTTGCATTTTAATTGTACCTAAAAGCTACCTCTGGCACAGCTTGCTTATTACAGGGTATACAAAGAGAGACAGGATATAACAGCTCTGCTGCATTGGGCGTTAAAATAATGTCAAAAAGACTAGTGCCAACCCCAAACACACACACATACATACATAGATACAGCCCACACATATACACACACTCAAACACACACACATACTCATACACACACATGCAATTATATGCAGGCAAAGCACAGCCAGGCATAGGACTCATGTGTCAATCTATGCACATACATACACATACACACACACACATATATATATATACAATAAAGGGCATATATGCTTTGTGTATATGTGTGGGCTTTATGCAAATATATATGGCAGTGTGTGAGTGTACTCTAATCAGCAAAAATTTCGTTGGTAGAAAAACTGGCAGCCAACTTCGTAACGCATGCCAAACTCAAGACACAAACACACATACATACACACACACATACACACTTATACACACATACACAGCAAGTCGTCACACACCATCGCACAGTGCATTAATTTGCATGGCAAGACGCGGACATGAGAAACCCAACGAGCCAAAAGTTTGCTGCCAACTCAAAGTCGAAGAGAGTAAAGGAATTTTTAAGGCTAACAGTAAGAGAAAGATGGAGAGTGAGTGAGTGTGTGTGTGTGTGGCAGTGTAAGCGCAATATTTTCTTCTTTTTTTCTTCTTTTTTTCCTGCTTTTTTTTAGAGGGTGAAGACGTGGTAAGCATTTCCTCATAACCGTCTACGCAACATTGTTGCTCCCATTCTCTTAGCCCGAGCCCATTTTTGGCACACAAAAGTTGACACGTAAAATATTAAAAGGAGCGAAAAAAAAAGAAATAGACACCAAAAAAAAAAAAGCAGAAGAAGAGAAAAAGTGGAGAGTGGAGAAAATGTTGCTTGCAACGTTTTTTATGCTTTTCTTTTTCAAAAGTCGCGCACTGCCTCACTCACACACACACACACACACTCGTAGAGGCACATGCATTCCGCGTTTTAGTTTCCTTCCATTTTTTGTTTTTTTTTTTTTTTTTCTTAAAGGATGTCAGACCGCAAGGCTGCCAGAATGCGTTGAGCTGCTTTGCCGCATCGACTAACAAACAACAACAATAGCAGAGAGGGAGATTGGAAAGGGAAAGGGGTTAAAAGAAAAACAGCAGCAGCAACAACAAGAGATTTGGCAAACACTTGAACTCTAACCAGTCGTTAGTTGTTGCCAACAAGGACAACATTCAAGCCTAAAAGTAAAATTCCATAATCCATATTCGTGGGCTGCTTTTGGCAACAACATTCTTAAGCTAAAGCATGCACTAAGCCATATTCTTACTAATCAAAGAAGAAGAAAAAAGTATAAAATTGGTTAAAGCAATGAGTTTTTAAGGATATGCCAAAGGACTAAAGCACAATTAAAACTGAAACAATTTTTCAGTTCAAGCTTTTAAATAGGTAATAAGCGATTTAAACTGCTTTTACCATGTGCCAAATAGTTGCTAGTTAAGTCAAGATTTAATTTTAATATATATATATAGTATTTTATATTATGAAATATATAGTATATATATAGAGCGCTGTATATAAGCAAGACAATAAACGTTAAAGTTAATCAAAAAATAAATACGCGCCACAGGCAAAACTTTTGGCATAACCTTAATAAAAGTGTTGGTATGAGGCGGGGAAGCATGCAAAAGAAACGTCTATAGTGACAGCAAGGGTAAGAAGAGGAAGCTGGTCAATGGAGTGTCGTCGTCGTTGGGCTGATCTGAGCTGTCAAGTATTTTAATATCAGCGTAAATATAACATTTATCAACTGGCAAAAGGGCGCAACGGTACACACTAATGGCTGATATCCGGCATTGAGGCGGAGACATGCCAATGTCACGCCCAGATGCGGCCAACCGGTATACATTCAGCCAGAGTAACATAATAGCTATAAGGCAGCAAGGCAGCAAGTCAGTAGGGCAGCAGGGCAACAATACTGAATGGCTGAAAAGGTTGAGTAGAATAAGATGGCTGAGATGGCTGTGAAGGTTGAGAGGCAAAAGGTAAGAGAAAAGCGACAACACCTGATGGGTTTATCGGTACTGTCAAAAGGCGTCAGTTTTGTCACTTGAAAGAGACGACAGTCTATGTACGTATTCAGTTTGGCTTAAATCAATATGCATAGTATGGATGGCCAGAATTGTTGATAATCAGTTGGTAACGCGGCAGCTGCCTTCAAGCGTTCAGCAATTTAATTTATTGCGTCTTGAGTCAAAAGTGACAGCGGCAAAGTTTATTTAATAAATCCTTTAGACAAAGTTATTGACAAAGCTTTTAATTGCTTTCGAAAATACCAGCAGCAGGAGTAGCAGCAGCAGCAGCAGCAGCAGCAGCAACAGCAACATACAACCAGCCACATAACGAACACCCAACAATACACACCCAAGAACCCACACCCAACATCCAGCCACCTCATGCATGTGTCGCCTTCCACTTTTTAACTAATTGCAATAAAATTTCTGGCGTCGTCCTTAGATTACTGCTCTCTGCCCGCTGCTCTGTGCTTGCTGCTCGCTGCTTGCTGTCAAAACTGTCAGACAGTTCGTCAGCAGCAGCGACAACGACAAAGGCAACTCACGCCATTACGTTTAAGCCAGGCCAAGCCAATGCAAAGCCAAGCCAAGCTCAAGCCATTCTCATGCTAGCTTTAATCTATGCCCAGCTGAATTCAGCTCATCTGCATTTACTCGCATCTGCATCAACTTTGAATACCCTGTAACGATCTTAAAACATATATAAAATAGTTAAACATAATATTATGCATTTAACTTAACTTCAAAATATTATTTTAAATTAATATAAATTATTAAATATATATAAACAATTATTTCTTTATATTTTGATTTTTACCAATTAGATTTTGGTAGTAGAAAAATATAATAAATTAAATTATAAAAGAAAATAATAAAAAGTATATTTAAAATATAAAAAAAAGAAAAATAATTTTTAAAAGTACAAATTTTATTTCCTTTATATCTTTTTCAATTAAAAAAAAACATTATAAATAAAAGTTTTTATTATAAAACAAACTATTTATTAGAAATAATATATAAAAAATCATATGAAAAAAAATTTAAATATTTAAATGCATTTTTTAGAAGTATAGAAAATATTATATAAAACATAAAATTAAAATACAAATAAATTTAATATAAAAAATAAAAAATTAATTTAATAAAATATAACAAAAAAAAATTTAAAAAAAGTTATATTCTTTACCTTCTAAGTAATAAGAAAAAACAAATAAAAATAAATAAATAAAAATAAAAAAAAATTATGTATAAATTTAATATAAATAAATATATATATATTTTATATATATTTTTATTATATATTTTAAATTGAAAGTAAGTAATATAAAATTGAATATTTAAAAATAAAAATAATAATTCAAATTAATAAATAAAAAACTCATAATAAAGCATTAAAAAATAAACAAAAAAAAAAATATTAAATTACACTTAAAATACAAAAAGAAAAAATAAACTGTATGTTAGAAAAAAAAAGAAATTCAAAAATAAAATAAAAAAAAATAAAATAAAATAATAGTAAAATATATTATTATTATTATTATTATTATATTATATTAATATATATATTACATAAAAATAAAAAATTTAAAGTATAAAAATACAAAAATAAAACCAAAATTAATTTTTTGATAACCAAAATGAAGGATTTATTTGTTTGTACTTCTAACTGAATTATAGGGTATTATTTTATCGATCAATCTCACTTATATAACTCTTGTTTAGTTTTTATCCCCCCATTTTTATCCTTTCACTTCCTTTCCTTTTGTCTTTCTTTTTGTTGTCAGTAGCGTACCTCGTGCAAATGGCTCAATGACTTTGAGTGCCAAATCTGTTAAAGTGAAATGCAAAAATGGCATCAGTGGAAAGAGCAACACCAGCATCAACATCAACACTAACACTAACACCAGCACATCATAAGTAACACCAATACCATCAAAAGGCTGATGCTCTTATGATGTACATCATCAGAATGACAATGACGTTCTTGTCAGTTCAGTGCCTGCTACCCAATTATTATCAGTGTATACGGATATATTTATATATATATATATATGTATCAAAATGAAATTTGCTTTTAACTCTTACTTAACTCATATTTTTTGTGAATATGAATTGAATGATTGAGTGTATATGAATTCCAAATGTGAATATACATGTATATGTGTGAGTATGAGAGGTTGCCATTAGCATGGATAAGTTTATGTTGTTAGCTTTATGAGTACATAAGATTTATTTAATAGTTTTTTATTGTGTTGCAAGAAATGAAAAGAAAATAAAGCAAAAGCAAAGAAACAGAAAAAGGAAAGATAATAATATATATATACTTTTTTATGGTATTTAATAAACAGTTGGCAGCTGTTGTCATTGGATTTTATACCATTAGTTAACCTCTTGTAAGCACCTTAGAATTTACAAGCAATACTTATAAGCTTGACCTGGGAGTTAGGTCTGGGTTAATTTGAACTGGGACTAAATTTTTGGGAACCGCATGGGGGGGGGGAGGTGGGTAACTGACTGGGCTGGGTAGCTAATGCAGAGTGCCTTAAAAGGTTTACAAGATTTAGCCAGCATGGCTAGGTACCCCAAAAGGTCAGTTGCTTTTGCTTCAGCTACTAATCTTGTTCCTTTTTTGTTTTTTTTTGGTTTTGGTTTTGGTATAGAAATTGGACGTTACCATTGGCCGTAGCCATTGGCCATTGCTCGTTGCCGTTGCCGTTGCTATTGCCATTGCTACTGGGAATAAACTTGGTTGTGGTCCACAGAGTATGGCTCGTAAAGTACTGCTCAAATTACTATGGCATGCAGGGCACTGTTCTGTTCTGGGCCGGACGTGCTTGACTCTCGTAATAGATGGGCAACACGTTATTGTCGTTGCTGTTGTTTGGCTCTCTGGAGTATTTTAGGCAGTAAAAGGACCGCAGAGCTGTTGCCACTTTACCAGCCAATGCGGGCCAATGCCTTCATCTTCATCTACTAATTCTACTACTACTACTACTACTACTACTACTACTACTATTACTACTAGTACTACTACTACTACTATTACTACTAGGACTACTACTACTACTAACACACAATTCTATGCTATGCTATTCTATTCTATTCTGTCTTCTTTTGTACATCTTACCTTAGCTTTGGCATACAATGCGCACTTCATATTTTACGCCGAGACATGTCGTACGCATCCTCTAATCAATATCAATTACAATTGCTCCTTGTGCCTTGCTCCTTGCTCCTTGCTGCTTGCTGCATATACAAGGACATGCTCCAAAAATGCACTCAACATTTTCAAATTATCGCAATTTGTTTTCTATTCTCTGCCATGTAATTGAATACATTGGCAATGGCAAACACAATTTTACCATTACATCAGCTTAAAGGATGACAATTTTGAGTAATATTCTATTAAACGATACTCCTATTTAATGTTAACTCAAATCAATCATTCTCTAATATATCTGTTATATATAAATATATTATATACTATATATATTATAGTGTTAAATGATATAGTAGAATGTAGAAATACAATACAAAATATGAATTCAAATTGATGCTGATTGATTTATGTATATATAGATATATATATATATATATATATATATATATTTTAGTTAGTATTGAAGTATATTTTTATTATATAAAATGTTAGGTTAGAATTGAATTGAATTGTTGAAGTGCTGCCTTTGCTTAAATGCGCAGCCCAATTACACAATTGATGTAGCATTTCAGACTTTTTGACAGCAAACTCACACCAAATAGACAGAGCAAACTCTACTCCACTCAACTTGATGCTTAGTTATATAAATAAACCAACAAAAGGGCTAACCTGACTTTACTATATATATATGTATATGTATATATATATATATATATAAATATATATGTATATATGTATATGTATAACTGGCCAAAACATTTTAACGCCTGGCAATTACAAGGCACAACTTTTCTGCCCGCATTTCTGAACAAACAGACAGCACCCACACACACACACACACACACTTATACACGCACAAAAACCCTGTTGTTGTGTGCAACCAAAGCAACACATTTACACATATACATATATACATATATAAACATATACATACGCATCTAGTGTAGAAAACCTTGCAAACTCATTTTATTACACATACGCCATGTGCAACGTTTCTGCTGCTGTTTTTGTTGTTAATGTTATTGTTGCTGTTGCTGTTGCTGTTGCTGCTGCTATTGCTGCTGTCATCATCGTCGTCGTCGTCGTCGTCGTCGTCGTCATCGTCGTCATCGTTGTTGTCGTCCACATCGTTTGCTACAGACCACATGGCCATGCCTTTATTTGCCGCCCATTGCAACGCAGTTGGTGGCTAATTAGCAGGCGGCAGCCCGAAGATGGCTGTGCATAATTGCATGTTGCATTAAATTAAAAGCTCTGGCATAGGCGGTGGCATATAAAGAAGTAGCAAAAAAAAAATGGAAATAAAACGGCAAAAGAACACTAACAAAAAACCAAATTGAAAATTATGAAAAGTGCAGAATAATATTAAAAAAAAAAAAAAACCGTTGGGTTTGAGTTGCCTTCATAAAAAAAAAAAACCCCAAAAAATTGTGCGTTGAGTTTTTATGCATTTATTTTTTTTATTATTACTTTATTTTTTTCATTTTTATTTTCGTTCTGGAACAGTTGAAAACGAGAATGGAAAAATGCTTAAATCAGCCCCAAGATTATCTGGGTTAGTAGAATTCGCGCGCATTTCCTGCTCATTTCAACCGCATTTTAATGTGACAGAGAAAATTATAATAACACAAGTAAGGAAAGAAACAAAAAAAAAAGAAAAAAACAGAAAAAAAGCAAAATGCCGTAAAGCAAAAAGTGAAAACTTGCGAGACCAACGTAAGCATAGACAAAGATAGAGTAGAAAAGCTAAGAGAGACTGAGAGAGAGAGAGAGAGAGAGAGATAGATAGATAACCAACACACAGGCTCAACAAATTACGAGCAAAGAGTATTTTCATAATTTACACTGACTTTTACCAGCCCCAGCACACAGCACACAGCCCCAACACACAGTCCCAGCATCAGCAACCATCACCATCACCCTCAGCTTTAGCATGAGAGCGACAGGGATGAAGGGCACAGAGGGGTATGACTATTGTCTTTGCCGCAGTGCTCCGCAAATGCCATCGAAGGCAACAGCTAAAAACCAAGGCAACTGCTTTATATATGAATGCCTGCTGCCACTGCAGCATGAATGGGTGGCAAGTAATCAGGCGCAACCAACAAACTTTTACTTATAGTTAAATGCTGCTGGTGCTGCACTGAAATACTGACAAAAAAAAAAAAAAATAAAAAAAAAAGCGTGCGACATACAGACTTACAACCGTACAGTGGACAACGGACAACAGACAACAGACAACAGATAGCAGAAAACAGACAACAGACAACGGACAACAAATGACGAATGATGGCAAAATAGGGAGACGCATGGCTTAGACGATAGAAAGCGGCAGCAAGAAATAACGGCTACCGGACGACAGACGGATGACAGGAAATGGAGGCTGCAGCTATCCGCTACTGCCTGCTGCCGTCTCCCGTTGCTTTGGCTTTAGATCATCATACCTACCAGTATCAGTATATTTATCCCTCTATATATATGTATATCTATATATATATATATATATATATATATATATATATATTTCTATCTCTGTCGCTTGCCCATCAACAGCAACGAGTATATGGCGCCAACAAAACAGTCATTAAGCCGTTGGCAGCTAGTCGGTAGAACATGCAATGTCCAAGGTAAAAAACTCAAAAGCTGTAACATATATACAGATATATATACATATATATATCTACAGAAATATCCTTGCTTAGCTGCTATAATAAAATGCGCTTAAGATTTAAAGAAGAAGAACCAACGCTGAAAGCTACCTCTACCTAAGATCATATTTCATTCGTACATCCTCTTATTAGCATAATAAAAGTTTAGTCGGTGAAAATCCGATCTGAAAAGGGATTTACTTCGTCCTTCAGATTGACTTACAACAAAAAGGCACTTTAGGTGAATCAGTAGTTGTGTTGTTAACTAACCTTAACAGTTTTGACTGAAATTTAAACTCATCTTGATGTAATTGATACAATTAAATTTATTTGTTGGTGGTCTCTTAAAGTTATAGATATTATATAAATTGCAGATAATTAAAAACAAAGCAAATAATTTTAAACGAATTACCTAAATTATTATCGTTTTGGGGCCCAGTTTATGTGTTAATTAAATAGTTATTGCTTTTTATATTCAAAACCATTCATAAAGATATTATTCAAGTAACTTTCCTAACGTACGTAAATAAACGACAGCCTGAAAGTATGCAATATTTTTGGTAAAAGGCAGAAATTTAATTAATGGCAACAGGATTATTATAATAACTTCAAATACAATAGTATCAGTAGGACTTAATATCAATCAGTGGCTTATTATAAAAATAATTTATAAGGCAATAAATTTTGTGAGCTTTAAGCTTTGTGCATAAACTGAAAAGGGTATTGCATAATGTATGCATTATATAATTGAATTGTAAAATGTAAGCTTTTGCATTCAGTTGTATGCTAATACAAATCCATTTTTCTACTTGTTTATAACATTATTTACAAATCAATCAATCCTTAAGCCAAATATACATACATAAATGTATATGTATATACATATATATATATATATATATATATATATATATAGTTGACTGAATAATTTGTTTATGTAACTGAGTGAACTAATTAAATTTGCTTAAGCAAATATGTTTGAAGGGAAAATGCATAAGCTAAGTTAACTTATTGTTTACACATCAATAAATGCAACATGCAAACAATATGTACATATATAAAATATATATTGGCTTTATTTGTACTGTTTGACTGCTGTTGTAGTCATATCATGAATTCAAAAATGCTCGAAAACCAATGGCCAAATGGCAAACAGGCAATACCATATGCCATATGCCATATGCCATATAGAAGGGTGATAGAGTGGTATTAAAGGACAACTAGCTAACCAACAACCAAAATGTTGACATGCCAAATGTGTCATAAACAACTTTCTGTGTGTACATTTTTCAGGCAAACACACATGCATATATGTGTAGAAAACAAACGGAACAAATATATACACATACACACACACACACTTATATACCGTATACAATAGTTGCAAATGTTGATGCAATTTCAGTTAGAATTTTATTTTTGAACAAAGCGTTTTATATGTACTTATACCCCTTAACTTTAAATTGACTCAAATAAGGTATAATAATATACAATATATAAGGATATATACAAACTAACACAAGTATATAAATATAGCTATAAAATATATTCAGTTTTTATTAAATTACTCAAAACATTGTTTAAATTTAGCACACTTTCAATTAGTATATTATTTTTGCATTTCACCTCAACTTTCTGCTTCGTTTTTGGTTGGGCAAACATAATTTCAACTAAACACAATGTACATAGCTATAAGTGTATATACATAGGTATAAAAGTATACAAAAAGCAAAAAAAAAGAAGAAAATTATACACCAAAAAATAGTAGAAGCAAAATTATTATAGAAATTACAGTCCATAAAGAGTGTTAGCATAGCAAGCCTCTGCCAGTGGCTCTCAAACCTCATACCTCATGCCTCCGACAAGAGATGAGTATGAGTAGTTATAATTTGTAGCATTTCTTTGCCTACAACGTTTTGCTGTCACTTTTGGTACTGGTATTTGCTACAGCTACTGCTATTGCTTGTGCTTGTACTTGTGATGCTGCTTTTGCTTTTACTTTTACTTTTCTTTTCTTTTCATCTTTTATTTTTTTTTTGCTTTTGCTGTTGCTGTTGCTTCTGAGCTTCTATTCTCATTCAAGCGCACTTGAACAAATAAGCACTCTTGGCCATACTCACTTAGCCACTTACTTACAGCTGTTGCCATTGTTGTTAGCATTGTTGATGCTGTTGCTGCTGTTGTTGCTGCTGTTGCTGGTGATGTTGTTGCTGTTGTTATTGTCGCAACTGTCACGCCCAATGCTTACAGTAAAGTAAGTAAGTATGTCTGTTACGAGTATTGTATGTTATATTAGTGTAACATAATGCGGCGACAATGGCTATATGCAACATTCTGAAAAGTACTTTCGACAATCAGACAGTTCCTCAATTACACATTAAGCATATGCCACATACCACATATACCATATACTATATGTATATATATATTATATATACGATTTATATATTATTAAAGTTTGCTAGTTGAATTGCACAATTGATTGAAGCCCTTCCCATTTATAACAATTTAGTCAAAAATATTTCTGATTAATATTACAATTGAAAACAAATAAATTTACACAATTTAAACTCTTTCATTCATATATGCTATATATATATATATATACTTAATTTTGTTTTTTTTTATTACATTTTAATAGCATTTGTTTAAGACAGTAATTTATGCATTTTATATGCTTCAAACTGGGACTTGTTTTCTATCCACTTGCTCTAAGTTCATAGGTTAAAGTGCTGTGAGTTTGCCATATATAAAATGCTTTTGTTGTCTCCTATGTATATAAATATATTGGCAATAAGTAAAACAGTTAATACCCAAATAGACTATAAGTAATTTTCTACAATTTCAAAGCGTGAAGTAATTTACTTTAAGTAACTTAAATTAAGCGCAAATATTGCAGCATTTTGCAATTAAAATAAAATATATATGTATTATCTATATATGGAAAATGTTGGAAATACGAGTCAATATATAATAAAAATATACTTTTTTTAAATAGAAATAAAATTTGAAATAACTATGTAAAATTTGGCCCATAAAAGTTAATTTTTATCGGCTATCGATTACACAAAATAAAAATAATAGAATTTCAAACAGATTTGTATTAAGTATTTTGGGATAATTGAAATTCTTTGCTTATATATAGTATATTTCAATCTGAGCATAGTTTATTATATATATTTTTTTTTTTTTGTTGATGAAAAAATATGTACATAATAGTGCATAAAAAAGGTGCATAAAAAGGGCTTCAAACACTAGAAGACTTTGTCTATGGCTGTTTTACAGCATTTGCATGCAAATTTGCAGTAAAGGCAATACAAGTACTAAGCACTAAAGAAATGTTGAGAAAAACTTCAAACAATTTAAATTACCCAATTACGAGTACAAGAAAAGTGTATGCAAATAGCAAATAAACCAAGAAACAAACAACAACAAAAACAACAACAGCAACAAACAACATGAACGTCAACAGACGTTGTTGAATAAATAGCGCATAGCTGGGTAAGTAAACAAATTTTTGGACGTGGAACTGCATCCGAGCTTACCGTATTGAAGCACTTGCTTGTTTGGTCCACAGCAGGAGCGGAGAGTAGGCAAAAAAGAAAAGAGAAGAGAGAGTAGAAAAAAAAGGGAAAAAATTTGTGATGAGACGCAAGTGAAACGTAAAACTCTAGCAATGAAATGGAATAAGTATGCAGGCATACACCGAACTTTGTATACGCTGCTCAGTGTAATACTTTCACCTACTTTCGGCTGTTATAAATGCAGTTAACAACTTTTACAGTTATACTTTATAATAGTATTTCTACCTTATAAGATAATTTTCCGCATAATAATGATAAAATATCACAAAGGAACTGCTATACTATGCAGTAACTGTAGAGCTATGACAGAAATCAACTGTACACAGCACTCATGGAAGTTTTTCACAAGTACTTTTAAACTTGTGTATGTGTGTATGTGTGTGTGTGTGTGTATTTTATATGAGCCTTGCTTGATGACCGTAGCATGCGGTGCTAGTTAAATAGAAGCATGCGACAAGCAGCTCCTCTCCAGCGGCTGAGCGACCTTGAGTCTTGGTCCATCATCAAGTAAAGCCCACGGCTGTCCAGTGCAGTAATAAGTGTCGTCAAGTGTATATATTTGTATATATATATATATATATATATGTATGTACTTTTTTCTTGACCCACAACTTTGATAAGTACTTGTATTTGGTTGCTGGTTGCTGCTTTTCCGCTTTTGGGCATTTTTTTTAAGTTCCTTTTGCGAATTGCAAATGCATTTTGTGGCCCTGGGCCAAGGCGAATGCCACAAAAGTCCTTTTGCCCAAATTTAATTGTTCCGAATTCTGCGAATTTCACAGCACAGCAGCGACCATTTCTGCTACTCAACCTTCAGCCGTTCTATTCTATTCCCCGAACTGTCTAAGACTTTACCAACTCTTTCTTATTTACATAAATTAATTATTTTGACGCTAATAGCAATTTCACTTGAAGGACACTTCTTATTGTCCTTACAACAAAGATTCTCATCTACACTGGTTCCAAAATGGAATACATTCAGAAATATCTTACTCTGTTCACTGTTACTGTTACTGTTACTGCTACTGTTACTATTACTGTTGCTGTGACTGTTTCTGTTAATCCAACTTATACTGCTACTATTTCTGATACTGTTACTGTTACTGTTACTGTTCCGCTTACTGTTACTGTTACTATAACTGTTACTGGTACTGTTACTGTTACTGTTACTGTTGCTGTTGTTGTTGCTGTTGCTGTTACTGTTGCTGTTACTGTTACTATAACTGTTACTGTAACTGTTACTGGTACGGTTACTGTTACTACAACTGTTACTCTTACTTTGCTGTTACTGTTACTCTTACTGTTTCTCTTACTTTTACTGTCAGTGTCACTGTCACTGTCACTGTCACTGTCACTGTCACTGTCACTGTCATTGTCACTGTTACTGTTACTGTCACTGTTATTACTATATACAATTGGAGTCAGTGTAAACATTATCTAGTACCGCTGCACTTGGCGTTCTTCTACGCCCAAGCAATTGCAATTAATTCAATGTCAGTTCAACTGTAACTGAGACAAAGGGTAAGCTATGCGCACATTCATGGTTAAAGCCCAGATACTGGTCGAAGCAGCAGCAGTTTATACTTGCCACCATGCGACACACGCAACGGACAGATGACAAGTAGTTTGCCCAGGCAACGCCATTCGCCAGTCGAAATCGCTAAAACTTTTTGACAATGGCCCTGACTGCGTCGTAAGTGCTTATCTGTGCAGCACAAAGTCTGTGCCTCAATCCATTTTGCCTTTGGCCCAAAGCTCATTGCCGAACTCCGGCAAAGTCGATTTCTATGCCATTGCCTTTCTGGCTATTAATTCTGCCTGGCAGCAAAAGGATGACGATCAGAGCAACGACAATGATGATAATGAAGTAAATGATGATGATGATGATGATGATGTTTGCCTAGTTGACTGTTCTCATTTCTCTTACACATGAAAAAGCAATACAGAAATTATTTTCTTTTATACTTAAGTTAAGTATTAAGTGAATCAATTTGTATGTATATAAATGCAATATTCATTTATATAAAATTAACTTTAAAGATTAATAAAAATTATGCTTTTAACATACACAAACATACTAATGCATACACATATACATATACATATACATATACATATACATATACATATACATATACATATACATATACATATACATATACATATGTTTATTTTAAGCTCAAGCTGATTTCCATTGCTTGAAGGAACTTTTGTAAATAGCTCCCCAAGGTCCAATAAGCCATAACAACAATATGTATGCACGTTTAATTAGTTATTAAAGCTAATTATGTATTATAAAACAAAGAGAAAGTAAACGAGTAACAGAGAGAGAGAGAGACAGAGAGAGAATGAGTGAGAGGGAGAGAATGTTAAAGACAAAAAGGGTTTGAGGGCCAAATCGCACGCAATTGGCCATTTGGTATTGCCATTAAACCCAGCCAGCGAAAATGACGTCGTCAATGTCAATGGCAAATTTAGCACTGAACAAAAAACTTTAAAAGTGCGCAGCAGCTGTAACCCATTAGCCCAGAATCCATACTTCTTATACCTCATAATACAAAAAAGCACAACAAAAAAAAAAAAAATACAACCGTTGTACTACCTTAAACCCCTATACCTATACTCTCTACCCGGGTACAAAATATCAAACTACCAAAATAGGTAAGCGCAGCTTAGCAAATTGTTTGCTGGAAACGACTTGAGTTTTATTTTTATGTTGATGCAAAAACTTTACGTGCTCAACTTTATTGAGTGGCTGCTGTCAAGCTAACAGCTAAAGGGTATATACTTAAAGTGCGTATATATATATATAAATAAATGTGTAAGTATATATGTCTGTGTGTGTGTTTGTGCACGTTACAACGTTACCCATTCAGTGACAGTTAAATGGGTAAAACAGGACAAAGCTTAGGTCGCTTAACAAATGAAATTTCATTTTTGGGTTAATCAAGGACATATCCAAATGCACAACGCGTTCGAGCTGGAAAATAAACATTTGTGTACCAGAGCAGAGCAAGTGGAGTTACATTAGCTGCTCATTACAATAGAGTATCTCTTACCAAAATATATTGTACCCAAATCTATATCAAAAGCCAATGGTGTAGCCCAGCGATTAGCTGCCACATTGGTTAAGCTTTCCTTAAAAAGGGATTCAGTCTATTTTCGAAACCAAATCAAATTTAAAAAAAACATTTTAATTTAAAATGAAAATACCCAATATATATATATATATATATATATATATATTAAGCAACATTTAATTTTGTGTTTCAAAATTTCAATTTGCAGTCTACAATATATAGCATAATCAGATCAGTTTATATGATCTAACTTAGCATATATATGCTGTAAAAAAAACATTTATATTTTGCATTTTTATGTTGTGCGTATAGATGTGTGTATGTGTGTATGTATATACAAACATACATACATATATATAAATAGTATGGCAACATTATACATAATATAACTTGGCAATGAAGTAAAAGTCTTGTCTGCGTACACCTCAATTTTTAATGAAGCCAAGCAAGAAAGAGAGAGGGAGGCCGAGTGTAAAGGTAGCAACGCCCTTATGGCCATAAAATGAAATGGAAAACTGGCGCCAAGGGGCCCAATGTTGGTAAAGAAAAGAAATGACTAAAATGTTGCATCACATTTAACGGACATAACAAAAGCCATTAAACAAACTAACACCAAGTGGGCACAGAACCATTGCAAAACTGTCTAGCATCATTATGATGTAAAACTTCTCATTTAGTTAACAGTTTAAGGTACCTTTCTTTTCTTATGATGTACATGTTAAAGTTCATAATAGTTGTCATGAAGTTTAATTTATGTTGATGTTTAATTGCAAAGCATTAAGTTTTCATAACGTTTATCTTAAAGTTAGTTGTTAGTTTGAGATACCAAAATAATAGCCTATCAACAACATGTTAATACTGTGATTCTAGCTATACATCAAATATATATAATATATAAGGTATATAAAATATATAAAATATAAAAAATATATAAAATATATAGAATATAAAGAATATATAATATATATAAAATATAAAAAATATATAAAATATATAAATTATATAATATATATAAAATATTTCAAATACAAAATATATATAATATTAAAAATAATATATAAAAGAGAAAATAAATAAATTATATAATATATTAAATATATAAATATAATTTTTGAATTAAATTACATTTTATATTACAGCTTCTTAACAGGAAACACATGCAACAATTCGATTTGAGCTCATAATTTCAAATTGATTATTATATATAAGCTCCTTAATGGTATAGACAGACACGCCTACCAGTTCAATAAGCAGACTTTGGCAAATGATTGTCCAGTGGCAGGACACACGCCAGCAGCAAATAGCAACAGGACATACCCAACGAATACGCCAACTTTAATGTGTCGACATTTTGAGTTGAACATTTTAATGGTGGCAATTATAGCTGAATGTGAATTGTGGCTTAACAATTTAATAGGAGTTTACCTTAACGATTCAAAGTACTCATATGACATGATACTGACAAAATTGTAGGCAACTTTCACAAAATATATATATATATATATATATATATATATATATATATGTATAATCCTTTAACGCGTTCTTTTCAATTGAATAGGATATATGGCTTTAACTAAGGCAACTCATTCATAAATTTAAGCCCCATTGCGACTGTCAATAAATATTTATTTTCTCTTGACATTTTTCAAAATGCCAGCACTTAAAATAATAAATTTGCTACCAAAATGGTGGACATGCTAAAATTAAGGACACTTTTCATATAGAGTTAAAAAAAAATATGTTAACAAAACGCTGCAAGCACATGATATCCGTGCTGATGATGATGATGATTATGATGATGAAGATAAATAGACTAAATATAAATGCTTTAAAGTTAAGCAAACACAAATCAAATTTGAATCCTTCAGGAACAATTAAGTGAAACGCTAAATAAAACTTTTATAACTGAAGGATGTAAGAGGATATAGTTGAATGCTGTGTAGCTTAAGGATAAATGGAGTTAGAGTAAACACCTTGTCTGTTGTAGACAATGGCTATGAACAGTTATTATTAAAGAGCAATTTAAATTGATATATGAGCATAATTGAATAGACACGCACACACATATACACACAAATATATACTGAATACACTGGAAAAAAAACTGAAGTAGAGTAAGAAACGTTTATAGTTTTAATTAGAAATCATTTGTTTATGCAGATGTAGTTATATTTGTCTTTCATTTTGGCAATTTCCAAGAAATCGACATATGATATATATATGTATATATATGCACGCAAACATATACATATGTATCTAGTCTATATGTATATGTGAAACTGTTTGCTTACAACTACATTAACACTTTTTGGCTTTGACTTGATTTGCACAAAGCAAAAAGATGCTTCTGTTTGTCTAGCGTCCTCCTTTGTTTGGAACATTTAAATGAGAAAAGTTTTATCAACCCCTCTTCTTCTTCCTACTCCCACACATATATACTAACAACTCAACTTTAGCTTTTCACACAACCACACACACACACACACACACCCCCCCCTTACATAAACAAAATCAGATATACGTAGAGAACATCTTAGAACAAACTAAACAACCAAATGACGCACACTTTGGACTAGAAATATCGTAGAAAAAAATACTTTATTTACCCTCCAAAAAAAAAGAAGAAGAAAATATAAGAAGTAAAAACGATTTTTTTTGTTTCTTTGTTTTTGCCATTCAGAACTGTTGAAGATAGACACAAGTTATGCGTGAGTTTTATATGACTTTTATTGACAAAATGACAGCAGCAACAATATATAATGATACTATATAAATAACCAGCATAGTTAAACTACACCTCGGGAAAACTGTATCGTATTTATTGTTTCGCTTTTACTCTTTTATAACAAATATTCAAAGCAATAAGATATGGCTACCTGCCATTTTATGATGTTGTTTTGAGCGTTTACTGTTAGTTTTGCCATTTTGAAGCAA
Organism: Zygothrica quintamaculata; assembly: GCA_037044455.1. Taxonomy (NCBI): domain Eukaryota; kingdom Metazoa; phylum Arthropoda; class Insecta; order Diptera; family Drosophilidae; genus Zygothrica; species Zygothrica quintamaculata. Next base: position 28,832 of record JBAMBS010001343.1, read on the forward strand.
TAAGCATTTACCGTTAAGTTGCTACAGTACTACACAGCAGCAATAAACATTTTAGTATAACAATATGTTTTATTTGATATACTATTTGATATATATATTTTTTTTTTTTGTATACTCTCAAACAAAATTATTAGGCATATGTCAGAGTTTAAATTTTACACATAAAATTTATTTAATTTTTTAGTAGATAAACTTTTAGATTTGGTTAACAAAAAAATTTATATACTATATTTAATATAATTTAGTGTATCAATCTCTGCCTTTGTATCGTTTATAAAATTGTCCTTTTTTATGGCTTCGTTTATTGTTTCAGAGTTTTAGTTTGAGCTGTGGTTGTAGTTGTAGTTGTAGTTAAAGTTATAGTTGTAGTTGTAGTTGTTGTAGTTTTAGTTTTATTTGCTAGATAGTTTCAGTATGTATGTGTGTGTGTGTGTGTGTGTGTTGTTGTTGCCAGCAAATAAAAGTTTAACAAACAAAATCACATAAACTGTTGTTAAGTGAAAGTGCGATAAATCAATTTATAATTGGGCCAAGTTTTGTATGTTGCCCTTTGGTTAGTTATTCCCAAGCCGCAACAGGACTATACAACACAAATATAATCAAATAACTATGTGTATATTTATGTATATGTGTGTGTGTGTGTGTGTGTACGGCTTAGATATTTTGCTTGCTTTGGCTAAAAGCAACGAGCGGTCTTGTTAAGGACTTTGGCAAGCTTAAGCAGTATTTAGTATTTTATATGAACAAACATATATATAAACATATATATATATATATATATATATATATATATATATAAGAGATATGTATATTATTTTGTATGTATGTTTTTAAGTTGAAGCTGTTGTTATGGTGATAAAACTATTACATTTCGCAGCCTTTGTGGTCAACAGATTATACATGTTCATGTATAAACTTTGGATACAAATCCCCGGAAAAATATAAGATGAAAAAACATAATTGATGTTTATATGCGTCTGTCTGTATGGTTGTGTATAGACACATATATATTCACATAAATGTATTGAAGTGGAATTATTAAGGATTATGTAGTATAAGTCTTTACATTTATACAAAAGTTTAATGAGTTTTCTGTGTTGTTTTCTCTCTTGCTCTCTCTTTTACAGTTGGATCTGCAATTACAGGACGAAGCTGGAGGTGATATCTCTAGTTTTATAACAAATGGTGAATGGGATTTGTTAGGTAAGAGTACTAACTATATACAACTTTGATATCTATATTTTTTACATATATAAATACATATATATGTATAATATTTTAGCTTAAAACATTTATCTAGCTAATGAAATAATTAAACCTATACAATTTGTTTTACAAAAAAAATAAAAAAAAAAAAACAAAAAATCAATTGATTTAATAATATACTAATTAATACATATTAATAATTTTCATCTTCTCTTCTGCATACTACGTCCATTTCATTTGCACCAACTATAAAAAAAAAACAACAACGTACCAAAAAAAAAAAAATTAAAATCAAATTAATATGCAAATTACGTATCTAAATCTATATATACAACTCTATATATATGATATATTATATATATGTATACAAAAATATAAAAAAAAAACAGGTGTGCCCGGTAAACGTAATGAAATCTACTATAATTGCTGCCCAGAACCTTATATTGACATAACATTCGCCATTTTGATACGACGCAAAACTTTATACTATTTTTTCAATTTGATTGTGCCGTGCGTACTTATTGCATCGATGGCACTGCTAGGGTTTACACTGCCACCAGATTCTGGTGAGAAGCTCTCGCTTGGTAAGTGCCTTCAAACCATATTCAAAAATTAAAAAAAAAATTTAAAAAAAAATATACAAAAATCTACAAATTCAAAAATTCAAAACCAAAAAAACAGTTGCCACAAAACACAACCAAAAAAAAAATTAAAAACAAATTAAAAACTTAAAACTGAAACTTTAGTCCCCAACTTAACTAAAACCTTCGAAATGTTTCGATATTTAATTGTTGACTTTACTGTAGGAACCTTTTGCATGCTCTAAAAAGAAATATACACATATATAGAAAAAAGGGTATTTACACACACACACACATACATACACCCACCCATACACACACGCAAATAAGTAAAGTTATTTCGAAACGGAAACAAAACCATTCGTTGCAAGGGGCTGCTGCTGCTACTAGGACACAAGTTGACTGCCAGCGCATATACTCTCCCACTCTGTATCCCTCTCCCTCTTTCTATATATATATATATATATATATATATATGTATTACGTATACGCCATCAAGCCTTGACTATGCAAATGCCATGCAATCCAATGGCCGCAGGCAATGGCAACTGCAATGGCAACTCTGGCAAACAAAGAAACACATAAAAAACAAGAAAAAATATATATATATATATATAAAAATAGAAAACAACAACAACCACAACAGAAAGTATATGAAAAAAGTGTGAGGCGCCATCATTTGTAATCAAAGTCAACGCTGGCAAAGTGAAATATATGGCACAACTGTTGGCCCACCTTTCAGTGTTAGAATACAGAGCGAAAAAAGCAAAAAAAAAAAACCAGAAAAAAGCAAAAAAAAAAAAGAAGAAAATAAAATACAAAATAAACGACAAAAAGCACAAGACGACAAACGGACATCAAATCAGAGCGCATAAGCCTTGACCCCATGAACCTCAGCAGCAACTAGTTAACCATGTCAAGAAATCCAGTTAAAATACAAAACGCATTAGCCAAATATATTTTCTAACCAATATACAATACCTTACATATACATAATATATATATGTATGTTTGTGTGTGTGTCAAGTCAATTTAAAAAACATACAAAAAAAAAAATCAATAAAAAGCAAAGAAGAAAAAAATAATTTATTTTTAAGTACTTATTCGATAAGTTTGCTTAGCTTTAGACCAACTCTTTTGTTTCTGTTATCCTTTTTGCATGTGTTTTAATGTATGAAACCTTCAACCTTATTGTTTCCATAGAATTTCTATACTACAACAAGCTACGTTTTAGCCTTGGTAAGATTATTACGATCTGTTGATCTAATGCTATTCTTAAGGCAACTTTCTTTTGCCCCCTTTCACTATGCAGCTTGTCAATTTTTTTTGGCAGCTGACAAGGTATAAATATACACACGCACACACGCACACACACACACACGCATACACATACACAAAGCGAGACAGAGACACGCACATATTGGATAAAATGAAAGTTATGCGAAAATATGGCAAAATGGTTTGCAGCTCATATCCTGAAAGTCTGCAGGACTTGCAGCATACAGGCATCGCCTCTGCCTGTCGTTGGCTCCACCAACAGCTCATCACGTACTTTCAACACGCAGCATATGGTGCATGTCAAAATTTATACAATACTTCTATACAAAAATATCTTATATAAGTATTTATACACACACATATATATATATATATATATCGCGTTTATGAGCAACAGCAGTAAAAGTTTTACTTGCAGCTTCCAAAAAAAAAAAAACAAAAATTTTGCCATATTTTAAAAATTTGCTCATAGACCTCTCTCCCCGCTGATATGTGTATGTGTGCTTGTGTGTGTGGTGTGTTTATGTTGTGTATGTGGTATGTATGTGGTATCCTTATATGTGACTGCGTGTGTGTGTGTGTGAGCTTGTGAAGCAAAACGCATTAGAGCCGCCAGCCGTGGCTCATGCATAATAGACAAGTTTTGCGTAAAACCCTGTGGCTAATTTATGTTTGCCCGACACTTTTGGCGACCTGCGACCACCCTTCAACTCCCCTTCCCTCCCCCGCACACTCCACCGTTGCCATAGCATACTCCTTCGGCCAGCTGACTTTGACATAATTTATATAACCTCAAAAAAGCAAGCATAAAATATGCGCAGGACAAATACAACCAGGAATAGAAGAGGAATTTCAAAAAAAAAAAAAAAAACAGAAAAAAAACAAAAAAAAAAGAAGAAAAAATTGTGAAAGAGGAGAGAAAATATATATAAAAACATAAAAAAAAGGCAACTGGAAAAATCTTTGATAACGCTAAGCACTCACTGACAAACGCCAGCTGCTTGAAGAACCCCAAGTAAAACCATAAATAATGATAACATCCATAAGGTTCACCGCACTTTTCAAGTGTATGATGTATATGCATGTGTATGTGTGTATGTGCAAATGTGTGTGTGTTGTTTTTATATATTTATTTTATTTTTATTTATTTACTTTTTTTAAAAGTTAAGTAGTTTCTGACATAAGCAACAGTAAAATTTATAAACTTATGACGGACATCGTGAGGTTCAGTGCAGAAAATACGGTAGTAGTTTTTTATTCAAAGGGAAAGCCAAAAAAATAAAAACGGAACAATTGTCGCCATTATATCATTATTGCATAAAATAAACAAAACAAAAACAAAAACAAAAACAAAGAACAGCAACAACAACAACAACAGACAGCAATGGAGCTGTAGGCAGGATCGGAAGGATCGTTATACACTAATCGATTTTGGCAAAACAGATCGTAACTGAATTTTATGAATGAATTTTATAAATAATCTATGCATATAATTTGTATTACCTTCCTCTCTCTCTGTCTCTCTCTCTTTTCTTTTTCTCTCTTTTCTCTCTTTCTCTCTATTAACTTGTGTATTGTTAACCGTGTATTTATCACACACACACACAAACACACACACACAAACACACACACACAAACACACACACTTAAAACACATCTATTTTATTTCTTTTATATTAATCTGCTTGCATTTGATGCTCATTAATTTTTCACTGCATACTTTCAGGAGTTACCATTTTACTATCGCTCACAGTCTTCCTTAATATGGTAGCGGAAACGATGCCAGCAACATCCGACGCTGTACCGCTGCTCGGTAAGTAAAGGCCAAATGGCCAAATGGCCAAAAATTTGTTGGCTTTTGGGAAACAGCCATCTAATTAACGTGCATTCAACTCAGCAACTAAACAACTAATCAGCTAAGATTCTTTACCTTCCGCACAGCCTTGCAAACTGAAGCGTCTCTTTTCACGTTTAACAACATAAAATTATATACATAAATATGTATATATATATTTATATATCTTAGTATATATATAAACATATATTTAAGCGAGTTTATTTATTTTTTTAATAGTTTTTTAGTTTCTCATATTTTTTGATTTCTTCGCTCTGGTTTGTTCTGCAGGCGGCTCTGGGTAAAGCTGTATGCCAGAAAGTTATACAAATATATTTTTATATATACACATACACAAACAGACATACACAAAAGCTCTGTTATCTTATATAAAGACTAAGAAAAGTTCAAAGCTAACAAAATATTTAAGTTAAGTCAAAAATGTCAGGCCAAGAGCATAAAGTTTCAATTAATACATCGCATAAAACTCAACATAAACTAAACAAACAAAAAAATGAAACGAAACGAAACTAAAATAGAAGAACAACAATATGAACTAAAAGTCTAGCCTTATATATATAACTAAAGTCTAAAATCAGTGAGTTGCCTTTTCCAACAGTGAAGACTTGCCGCGCTATTAGCCTTAAATTTAAAATTTTCCTTTTTTTTTGCTTGCTGTTAGTGTTTTTGCTTTTCAGTTTTCTTCGAGATTGAAAGCAATAAACACGTACAACAAATTGGCCAGTTTCAAGTTTCACCTTCTCTCTATTTCCCATAACCCAAATGTAATCCCTGAGTCAGACCTTAGCCCAGTCACTTGGCAAAGGCAGTAGCCTCAATACAGCTACTGGGACACAGCCTTAAACCGGACAAGAACTTTGTTCTCTACTGCCATTCTGATATCTCTTATACTATATATATATATATATATATATATATATATATATAGTATCTAGTTTCTCTACTGTTTGCTTTTTGTTTTCTTCTTTTTTAATATTTTATTTAATGCCCGGAAAATGAAAGCAACAGCAATAGAACGTCCTGATTTAAGCGATTTCATAAACTTTTCAAATACACTTACACACACACACAAATATACACATATACATATACACATTTAACTTATCCCAATCACGTTCATATAACCAAAACTTTACTGCAAACCTACCAAATAATAAAAGCAAAGAAACTCTTTCAAATGGCATAATTTAAGTTAAAACTTATACCTTCTACTGTTCAAAGATGTAAAGATATATCCATATATATATATATTTATATTGGATTTGCTCAGTTACAAATTTCGCTTATATAATATAAGAAAACTTGTGAGCAAAACCATATGAAAGAGTATGTAGAAAGGGGGCTTTCCATAACTGTTGAACTTTTATATAAGCCCGATTTCGTTTGAAAATATAACTAAATTGTAAAGGCTTTCAATATTTTATACATTTGGGTCCATAAGGTCAAGTCTTTATAGCATCTAATAGTAATTTATAGTCTATGAACCCTCTATAAGTTCTAAAGGAGGTTTGAAATAACCCAAGAAATCTTTACTATAAAATCAAATCTATGGCTATTAAGGAATAATAAATAACTGTCAATAAGGAAAGGATTTCACAAGCTTACCTATATTATTAGTTGAAATATTATAGGGGCTTATATTAAATTATAAACCATAAGTAAAAGTCCTTCTTATAAACAAGAGAATCTACAGGATCTGAGATTATTTTTTTTATTCGAACAGAAAGATTGAAATATGATATGTGTTAGACAATATAAGTAGTTAATAGAACAATATATTGACAAAGAATTAAATTTTAATAAAATCAAAATAAGCTGCAAATAGTACTTATCGATAAATATACAAAAATCGATATACATATTTGGCTGAAAACAATGCAAGAAATTTTGATTTTTCTACACAAAAACAAATCATTAACTAGTCGCTATGCCGTTATCTAATATTAGCCATACTTAATAGCAATTGTTGGCCTATCGATAACTGTAATCGATAAAAGAAAATGGTTGAATATTTACTCAAAGCAAAGTGATAATAAAAACTAATTCCCATATACCTGTAGCTAGTTGCAACGTGAATGCCTTCGTGTGTCCCTTTCCCTTACAGCAAAAACTAGTTAATAATGCGCAAATTTTTGTATGTATTAGTGACTATGTGCGTATGTGTTGTCAGTATGTATATATGCACATATATACATATATATATATATAGATGCTGGAATGTAGTGAACATGTGCAGCAATGTAGAGAGTAAAGAATGATTTCTAGAAATATATATATATAGATATATAACAATAAGTCTAGCTAAAAGAGTATGATATAAATATATACATATAGTGCAATAGTATTAGTTAGTTAACAATTGTAAGTAGTTACGATTGTATTAGTTAGCTCAAATATACATATATTTAAGAGTTACGATGTAACTCTAATGAAATACACATGTTTGGATTCATACATATATAACATATATACACATATATATATATATATATTTATATCTATGTATGTGTATATGTTGGTATGCATAATGCGCCCCTGTGTGTGTATGTAATATATACATTTTACATACATAGTTATTACATTCATACAGCCAACAACCAACAAACAATAAACAACAAACATCAAACAGAACACAACAATTTCATTGAAGATGAAGCATGAAGTTCACAAATTATTTATGTCACCTGAGCTGCAGTGCTGAAGTGAAACCTAAATGAATTTAAATTGAATTTAATATAATGAGATTTATTTACTAATAATTAATAATTCATAATAATTATTTTAAAGAAGTAATTTAGTAGCAAATTTAATGCAAAGGTAAGTCGATTGTTCAACGTTTTCAGCAAATAAAAAAAAGTACCATCGAAATGTATATGGGAACCTTAATTTCTACTTATAATTAAGTATAAATTTAAATTTTTTTTTTCAAAATTAATTGTTAACTGTTAATAAATGGTAGTTAATCTTGTGTGTGTGTGTGTTGATAGAATGGTATGAAGGACAATGAAAGAAAGAAAATCTGTTGGTGCGTGTTTAATGTCTGTGTTTATAGTGAAAATAATATATAAATATATATAGATATTTATAGATATATATGTAGCTTTAAATAAGTTATACATATATATAAATATATCTATATGTATGTATACGTATTTAGTTAGTATATAGTTTATACTCAATACTATACTGCATGCTAGGAACTTCATGCATTTCTAGTTTCTCATAGTTTAACACATTTGCACAGAACATATATAAGTCTGATTCTTATATATATATATATCTTGCACATACATACATACACATACATGCATACATATAAATACATATATACATACAAATTTATTTTTCAATAACTAGTATGTATAACTTGAATATCGTATTGAATATCGTAAAGAGTATTGCATGAATTTAAAGCCTAACAAATAAATGAAGTATATATATTTTATAGTAGTTCAAGTATATATCCATTTTAAGGTATAAAAATTAAAAGAAAAGCAAATGAAATTTAGTTTTTATATATTATTTTTCATTTTTTTTTTTAAATGTTTCGAATTCTGTGATTTATTTTGGATTTTATGCGTACAAAATCGTCAGATTTAGTCAAGGACCACTACCACATAATGTAAAAGAAAAAATGTTCTTGTTGGCATGCAAGAACACAAATGCCTATACTAAACTGTTGACATGCCCCATCCCAAAAAAAAACGAAAACGAAAAAGAAAAAATTCACAAACACACACACACACAAGCACATAGTAACATTACTAGATATACACACACACGAATACACACAAGCAATATAATAAATTTGATTGAATACTACTCGTATTTCATATAATACATTCATATATGCATATCAATATCAATTTGTATATGAATATTTATACATATATATATATCTACATATATATATATAATATATGTGTGTTACATATAGTTATTCATAGCCTTTATTGATATATATATATATATATATGAACTTGGGATTATGAATTGGGGGCAACGTCAACGTCAACTTCAACGTCACCGTCAACATCAACGAAGGTCGCCATCAATTGAAACGCCATTGAATTTTCGCTAACTGGTCACACTTAATGGCCTTTTTATACATACACATATACACACACACACACAAAGTTAGACATACATACAAACACTCTCACATACACACACACACACACACATATATATATGCACAGAGAGATATTGGTAAAGAAAATTGTAAATAACTATAGATATACACAATGTCCGTTAAAATTAAACTAAAACAATATTTTTCTTTGATTCAAGCTACCTGCCACTCGCTCTCTCTATCTCGTTCGCTATCTCGTTCTCTATCTCCTTCTCTCTCTCTCTTTTTAAAACTGTTTCTTGCTGTCGCTGTCTTTGTCTCTTACTCTGTCACTCTTTTTATATACAAATAACTGTCTGTGTTTAACTTTAATTCGCTGTATATATATATACACAGACACACAAATGAATATATACATGTATATATGTATATAGTATATATTCATTTGTATAGTAAATAAAAATTCTCAAGCATGTAAATAAAAAGAAAATAAAAATTCCAAAATGTTTTGGATAGTAATTTTTCTATACTTCAAACTTATTGAATGCAAGTTATCGATATATCGAAATTGCAGCAAAAAAAAAGTTCAAAAACAATTTTCTATATATATATATAAAAAAAAAAAATTCTTTTTGTATGATAGTTTACTTACGCTTTTCATTTTGTGGGTGAATTTTGAATTGTTGTGTACACAAGCACACACAACGACAACCACACCAAGCACACACACACACACACCTGTATATAAATATATATAGACACTAAACACAAACCAATAAATATTATTTTAATTTTTCATTATAAAATTCATAATGTATATGTACATATTTATCATTAAGTTGTGTTTCTTTTTTTTTTAGTTAAGAAAAAAAATATAAAATAAAAGATATAAGAATATATTTTAAATAATTTTTTAGAAATTATTTTTGGGAATTTTTGAAATTGATTTTAGTTCGTTCGAATTTCCGTCTGTGATGTAGTTTAATAGAAATTCTTTTGCTGTTTTTTATATGTATATAAAACTAACTAACCGAAGACTAAATGCTAAATGGTTTTAGTTTATTCCTTAACTAATTATGTTTAATGGTGTTTCGCTTCACACACACACACACACACACACACACACACATACACACAAACACATGGAACAATATATGCTATCATTGTATCATACACTTGTATATAAAAAAAAAGAAGCAGTTCATTTATTTTTATTTTTTGTTTGTGTTTCTCTTTTTTGTTGTTGTATGAAAATGCATACATATATGTACAATACATACTAACATGGTATACATATGCACACACACACGTACATTATGCATATGTATGTTGTATGATTAGCTGATATTTGTGTATATGTGTGTTAGTACGTATGCTATATGTCTGATGTATGTATGCAATACATATATATAATTTAACTAATACTAATACTTATACTAAATAATTTAATTAAATAATAATGCTAAGAAAACACTTGCCAAAAGTTAAGGTAAATCCACCAAAAAAAAATAATAAAAAAAATAAATTTAAAATAAATATATAAAAATTATATTCAATTATGCATATGCGACTAGTTGCTGTACATCACTGTACATCATTTATTCATATGCTTAGAGCCTACATTAATATGTAGTGGAGTGTATGTGTACCCTTTAATCCAACTCTATATATATATATCCCTCTTTATATTTATATAAATATATATTAATAAATATATATGTATATATAAATCTACTAAAGCAATTCCTTTAAAAAACAAAATAAACTAAATAAAAAAACCATTTAAATAGTTGAAAATAATACTTAAATATTAATATATATACAAAATTTTAAATCCAAGCACTACCAAAAAAAAAAAAAACAAAAAAATATTTAGCAAAAAACTAAAAAATAAAACTAAAAAAAAACAAATAAGCCCATTCCCAATACCAACAAAAAACCAAATACCAACAGCAACCAGCAAAAACACAACAAGAACAACAGCAACAGCAAATACATTGATTATCCTTAGCTAAATATCCTTGTCTTTCAACAATTTACAGCTCAATAGAAAACAAAAAAAAAACAAAAACAAAAATAAAACCAAATCAGATCTCGATTTTTAAACAAAAATGATGATTGCGGATAATTGGTTGTGCACAAAAATATAATACTTAAAAGAAGAAAAAAAATACATCTAAAAGTTTAATGTATACAATATTAATTGAAAAATATAATTAGGGTTTCAAAAATATCAATTTCAATATCTTTTCTGAGCAAATCAATTAGCAAAAGTTACTTCTATTTTTTTTTTTTTATATAACACGTTTTAAACGCTTTAAGCCAAACGCGCGGTTCAGTTCAAAGTTCAACTTTGAATTGAGCCACAAGTTTGCAGCGTGCTTTTAGGGGGATTTTTAATAGAGTCTTTTCTAATTTATTTTTTTAATTGTGTGTTTGTTTACTACTAATACTACTACAATTACAAAAACTAATACTACTACTACTACTACTACTTCTATTGCTCTTTAAATTAATATATATAAATATTTCTTTTTGGCAAGGCAAAACACCTGTAATATAACTTCAATTTTCACTTAAGCAAAACTAAAAACAAAAAACAAAGTACAAAAAAACTCAAAAAAAAATATATATATATAAATGTTCTTACAACTTTTTTAATGTTTTTTGTGTTTTTTTTCCAACGCTTTAAATTTTTTTTCTAATCTTTAATACTTGCCACAAATACAAGTTAGTCAGCTTTAAGCAGATTTTTCACACAAAATACTTAAAGCATTTTTCAAAATTCTATGTAAGATATAATACGATCAATTTGTATATAAAACAGCTAAAAAAAATCAAAGAATATATATATATATATATTAAAAAAAACATTAAAAAATATATGTATGTGTATAAAGTTTTCTTTAAACATAATAACAAACTAACAAAAAAAAAAAAGAAAAAAATATATAAACACAAGCACAATAAAACACAAACACAAATTATACAAAACAAATACTTATAGCTAATGAACCAAAACAAAATCGGGGTACAATATATAAATATATAGATGAAGAAAAAACCAAGGCATAAGTACGACCAAAGAACGTATATAAGAAACATTAAATAGGTGTTAAAGGCGTTTAACAAAACTAATCAAATGATTTGTATATAAACATATATATCTATATTTATATATATTTATATATATGTATATGTACTTTCATATGGTATACAACTTAAATATATATAATCAAAAAAAAAGCAGCAGAATATCACAATGTTTGTGTAATTTTTGTGTCCTTCTAGGAACTTATTTCAATTGCATTATGTTTATGGTGGCCTCATCAGTTGTGTCAACCATACTTATCCTCAATTATCATCATAGAAATCCAGATACGCATGAAATGAGTGAATGGGTAATATTTATATTCAAACTTACTAAACTTAACTACTAAAACTACTTGCTAAATACTTACTACTTTACTTACTTACCTACCTTTACTTTACTTTACTATACTTACTTATTTAAACAAATTCATAAAACATTAAACAAAAACCAATTGAAATTATTAATTTTTTTTAATTTATATTTTATATCTTGAGCATTCTGAGTGTTAACAAAAAAAAAGAACATATTGCCTCTTTTTATTATGTTTACAAATTAAACATTTCAATACTCTATACTTTTCATATAATACCCTAACATATAACAAACTACTACTATATAACAAAGCAATACACAAAAGATCAAGCCCAAAACAAAATCAAACAAATTTTATATATATAAAAACCAAAACTATCTTTTTACTATTTACACACAAACACACATACGTATATATATATATATATATATATATATATATACACCTACCAACTTACAACAACAATCAGTACAACTGAATACTCTACCTATTTCTTATACTCTAACTCTGCATGTAAAGCATATTGCAACAACTCATATAAAAGAAGTGCAAGAAAAAGAATTTTAATATTTTGGTTAGACAATTTATAGGCTGGTATTAATGGTTGGTAATAATTGGCCAAAAACAAGCTAAAAAAAAAATAAATAAATAAGTATACAAAAAATTATTTAAAAGCAAAGTATTAAAAATAATATTTTTTTAAATAAAGTATGATAATCTTTAAAGTAAATACATAAAAAAAGCTTCTTTAAAAAATGTTTTTATTTTCACTACCTCATTAAAAATATATTTTATGTTCTATTGTTGATAAATATTTTAATATACTATATATAAAATAATGAAAGATATGACAGCACTTGCATAAAAAATTAATTTTTTTTTATTCATAAATAAACTCAATATTATTTTATTTTTAAGATTTTAATTTGTATTTTTATTTAATTCTTAACAACACGCAATGTAGCACACAAAGACCAAAACTAATATAAAAACTTAAAAAAATAAAATTTATGGCAATAAAAGTTATATATATAAAAAAAATTAAAAAATTTATAAAAATAACTTTAATAAATTTCAAATAATTATTTTTAAATTTGCAATGCTGCATAGATTTTTACATCTATGTTTAATTAAATTCTAATGCTATTTCTATGTCTATTTTTTATTAAAAATAACAAAAAACTATATATTATATAAATATATATATTATATATTAATATATATACATATATATTATTGAATAATATTTAAATTTGATTGATATGCTTAATACTTAATTGCCTTTTAAGTATCTATATATATATGCTCAAGTTTAAGCACATTAATCACACAACATTTTTATTTCTCTAACAAACAAATAAAACTTCTGGCCAACAACTACAACTCCTACAACATCAACAACAACAACAACAATATCTACGTTAACTGGCAACTTGCAACGCTATAAACCAAAAAAAAAAATATATATATATATATATATAAAACTATCAAAAAAAAAAACAAAAAAACAACAAAAACTCAACTCAAATGCTTCTTCAACTGTTTCCTTTTCTATATATCTATAAACTAACCAACTAACTAACAAAACTAACTAAACAACTAAATAACTATCTACGCACAACAAATAACAAATAACAAACAACAAATAAAAACAACTACAACGATAACCATAATTACATCAAACAACAACAACTCTCTTTTAACCTGGTCGGCACTTGTTACTGCGCGTTCTGTTATCTATCTAACAATACAATAAAAAACACACACACACTCCCACACACAAACAACAACTAAAAAAAAAATTAAATAAAAACGTAAAAAATAATTAAAAATTTTAAATAATTTTTCAATAACAAAAACCTTAAACTAAATATTAAAAAAATTAAAAATATATATATATATATATATATTTATCTCTCTCTTAATAAATGCAATATTTTTGCTGTGCTTTTCGTGTGTCGTTTCAACGCCAACAAAAATCATATTAATAATAATACTAACAATAATAACAACATAATTTATATTATTTATTAACTGTTTTTTAAACCAAACTAAACTTAAAAACTAATTTAAAAACAAAAAAAAAAACATTAAAAAAAACCAAAACATTAAAAAAAAATACCAAAAATATACTTATTGCTATTATTTTTAACCGCATTACCCAACACACTCCGTCTCTCTGTCGAACTCGCACACACAGATAAGAGTAATATTCCTTTATTGGTTACCTTGCATATTGCGCATGCAAAGACCCGGACAGGTTGGGTATGAATGCCCTCCGCCACCCTCATCATCGGGCTCGTCCAATGCTGGCGATAAAAAGCAACAGATCCAAAATGTTGAGCTTAAGGAAAGGTAAACCAAAATCTCTTTAGCAGCTGAATAACGCTCCAGACAATATATAAAATAATAATAATATATATAGAAAACAATAAACTTATTATTCATTTATATTTTATATTTAAAATATTTAATTTGATTAAATAAAAATCATATATATAGATCCTCAAAATCACTGCTTGCCAATGTACTGGATATTGATGATGATTTTCGTTGCAATCATCGTTGTGCTAGTGCAACATTGCCACATCAGGCTACATACTACAGGACAATGTTTAGGTAAATTTAATTTACTTAATTAATTATTTATATATAATGAAAAAAAAAACTCTATTGATTTGTAAGTCACTAATCTGATCTAATTTAAAATGGAACATTCTTTTTTGTTTTTTTTTTTATTGACTTCCTTGGATTTAAAACATCAAACAACACGCAGAAAACCCTTTAGTTCTTACATCAAATTTCTCAGAAATATTTGCAACACAAAAAGCAATCAAAGGTCGCCCAATGCTAATTGTGTATTGGCTTTTGTTTCATATTTCCTTTACAATCAAGCAAAAATGCTTTAGTATCGCGTTTAACCTCGACCCGCTTAGTACCCAAGACACCAACCAATATGTGTTGCGTCCCATTCATGAGCACTTTTAAGTGTCTCTGCTATATTGTTAACAGAGCTCTCTATTCAGTAGTACCTCCTAAAACACTTTTCTTATACTTAATTTGATCAAATAGAATATATGTTTAAGACTTTCCGTATAGCTAAAGCAGATTTGTTTATATGAAAATGTGTATCCATATATATATATTGGATTTTTCCTCAACATAACGCTAAATATATACGTTTTATAAAAGAAGCTCAAAATATATTATTGCATATTGCAAAACTTGTACATATTCGGCGTATAAAATCAGTTTCAATATTTATAAAATATCTAAATTTTTGGTTATTTATAACCTTAGATTTGATATTATTATAAAAACTTCTGAATAAACTCAAACGTCCATAAATCGTGAAACTCTACGAGAATTACTCATAAATATTTTCATTATCAAAAAATCAAATATAGTACAAACGGAAAAGTTATGAAAACGCTATAGTTATGTATGTGACTGTGGCTATTCTCTTACCCAATCTCACACATACATGCACATAACATATACATATAAAGCAGTTTACAGTGCTGTCAAATGCTGATGATGCTGCGCTTATTATTTGATATGATAAAAAAATAAATAAGTAAAAATTAATACTAAAGGTATACTACTAAATGAAAAGTTTTCATAGTTTCAATAAACTCTAAATGCGTTTGATAGAAAAGTTCAAACAGGTGTGAGCATCAGATTCATTAGAAATATTTATGCATATAATAGATAAAATAATTTTTTATTATTTTTGTATTTTTTTATATAATTAGAAATCTTTTATTTAAAGTGTGAAAAAAAAATATGAAAAAGAAATATATCAAGAAATTGTACTTTCTTCGCTCCTCAGCGAAAGAGGCCTTAGGGAATTGAGGTCAAATATCTTTAATAAAAAATTACATTAAAATCTTTACAAAGTATCCACTAAAATAAAGGTCAAAAGCCAAATCTTAAAATTTTTAAATTTTGACTTCAATTCATTTGGATTCATTCAATAAACATTCATAAAAGATATAAAGCCAATATGTTGTCCATATCAAGAATTTTCTATACGAAGAATAAAAATGTATACTCAGTATAAAATAAATATATATATTTAAAAAAAAGAAGAATCTAATACTTTAAATTAAAGAAAGCTTTAAACTTAAAAGAAGCTTTGTAAACAATAAAAGAATAAAGAAACTTAAACAAACGTTCACCTTTGTTTTGGAAATGAAATTGAAATTAAATCGTTTGGCAACAATTTGCTCAATTGTCATAGAATTGTCAAAATTACAATTGATGATTCACTGTATATCCTTGAAGAGCATTCAGTCAAAAGCTACAAAAGTTATTAGAGCATATTTAAGGACATTTATCATAGTCAGTGCGCAATGTATACAAAACTTTTGAGTGTTTATGGCAATTTGATTTTAATAGGAAAAAAAAAAAACAAAAAGTTATAATATTTATTGAATGTAGAGTATACTCCATATACATTTAAAAAAAACATTAAAGATATTATGGAAAATATAAAAATAGGAAAACTATATGCCATTTGCTAAAGTTTTTCCAATATAAAAATCAAAAAAAAAAGCAGCTTACAACTTTTAGTATTATTTTAAGCCAACTTATAACTTACCATTCAATAGCTACTTAAAGTACTGAAAGCAGTCAATTTATAAATAGCATAAACTTCAAATGATTTCACAATATCAATAATAAAAAAAAAAAAATAATAAAGAAAAAGTAGAAGAAGATAAAAAAACCACAAGAACTTCAACAAGGCGCATCCTTATACGCATTTTTATTCTTAGCCTTATTCCCGTAACAGTTATGCCACGAATGACTGTCAATGACAATGACAATGACAATGACAAGATGTGTGTCACAATAACAAACAAAGAAACAGAACAGAAAAAAAAAATATAAAGACAGAGACAGTCAGAGAGTGAGAGTGGTATATAAAAAAAAAAGAGCTCACAGACAAGGCAATGCCATAGAAAATAGTTGCAAGTGGCAAGGACACGCATTTAGTGACAAGCACAATGAACAATTGTACAATGTACTGAAAAATAGCAATACAATCGTCATAGCAACCACACCAATACCCCATCCCCCTCCTAACCAAACAATAATGGCAGTACATAAGAGTTACTTGGCTGAGCTGATTTAAGCCCTTTACAAAGGACCATAAAGTTGGCTCCATATATTATGCAGTTGAGAAGTTACAAATAAGGATAACAAATTTCAAATGCAAAATGGAAAATGCAAAATGCAAAATGTAAAATAATTACAGGAATAAATCAAGCAAATTAGTACATTAACTATTACTCGCTAATTAGGCATTAAATTGCCAATTAACCAGAAACTAAATGAAATTTGATTAAGTTCGCTTTGGAGTGGGTTCAATTAAACGAGAATATTGTATTACCAACAACTAATATATTATATATATAAATATATATGCATATTGACAGGCAAGGTGATGATGGTAGCGTAGGTCCAGTGGGTCCTGTAGGACCTGTTGCTGCCGTTGCCGATTCTCGCATGCATGAGGCTATATCCCATACTTGCTTAAGCTCATCGGCTGAATATGAGTTAGCATTGATATTGAAGGAATTACGTTGGATAACCGATCAGGTAAATAATATAATTAAATTTTAATTTTGAATTTTAATCAAAAAGTTTACTTAATTTTCTTTTAGCTAAAAAAAGAGGACGAAACTGGCGACATAACACGAGATTGGAAATTTGCTGCAATGGTCGTAGATCGTTTGTGCCTTATTATTTTCACGCTTTTTACAATTATAGCCACGTTGGCAGTATTATTTTCGGCGCCACATTTTATTGTAAGTGAAAAGTGTTTACATTCCTATCATTATTTATAATTAAATTCATATATATATACATTTCTTTTAGTTCCCGTAAATACATCAAACAGCTCGAATAAACTTCGCAATAATATTTCAATTGACAGCAAGTCGTACAAATATTATTTCTACTTTTGTAAAAATATTCCAAAAAAAAAAAAAACAAAAAAAAAAAGAAAACAATTGTAAAGAATACATAAACATGAAAATGCTTTTCCAATTAATATTTTTATTTATTTATTTTTTTTTAAAAAAAATAATCTTATAAATATGATTTATTATTATTGTCATAGAAATTTTTATGAAATTTAATAAAGAATTATTTTTTTGTACGACAAATTCTCTACTTTTTTTTTAGGTTTGCCCAAAAATAAATTATGTTTAAATTTTATTTTTGTAATATAGTTAATTTATTTTTAGTATTTCAGTATTATTTAATTATTTATATACTTAATTTTAGTATGTAAAATAGTGTATACAAATATGTTGCTGTGATAGAAATTGTATGAACAAATCGTAAACCAGTCACAATAAATTTCTAAACAAAACAAAAAATGAAAATAAAAAAAACCTAAAAAAAATAACAAAAACAAATTCCAGAGACATATAACACTTACACACATACACACACACAAGCACAGCCTAGTTACTACATTTTTCCATAATTTTATATTTTCATTTACTTTCTTTATAATTCTGGCAAAAATTTGCTACAATGCAGCGACCAAAACACATTTGTTAAAAATAACATTTTCGAATCAAATTTTATTTCTCTTTCTTTTGGTAATTATATTTTCCAATTGGAATTTGCTTGCTATCCAATTAGTTTATACTGCAAACTGTTTATGTATATCTATTCAATAAGCTATATAGCTAGCATATGTAGTACCACAACAACAACAACAACAACAACAACAAAAGTGTGTTTTGTACTGATTTAAAAGACAAAAAAAAAACATTTTTTTGAGCAAAGGGAAACTTGCGCCAAATTTATTTAAATAGATTTTAAAACAAATAAAAGAAAATACACGAAATATGTGAAAACAAAACATAAAAAACGTAACAAATTTAGCGAAAAACTTCAACTAAGAATCGAGAAGTGTCACAAACTTGAACTCTAAACTTTTGAACTCTTAACTCAAAACTCGAAACTCAAAACTCAAAACTCTGAACTCTGAACTCTGAATACAAAATAAAAGGGACAAAACATGGCCAAAATAAGACAACAAAACAAAGACAAAAAAAAAACAACAACATCAATTGGAATGAATTGAAACAGCTAAAAGTAACAGCAAGAGAATGGATAAAGTAAGCAAAAAAGAAGAAGAGCTGAAAGGGGAGAAAAATGTCGAAAACAAAGTATAAAGTTAACTATTTTTAAATATTATATATACATGCATATATATATGTATATGGTATATATATATATACACAGATAAAAAATAAAAATAAAAATAAAAAAATTAAGTATTAATTGCTTATAAAATATATAAAATTAAAAATTAAATTTTAAAAACCAAAAGAAAAACATAAAAAAAAGTAAATGGTAAAAAAAATTTTAATAATAATTAAAAATTAATAAAAACAATTTGGCATAGTTATAAGCTTTAGCATAGAGCGAATGGTTAGTCAAATATACATCAACATGACTAATACCTAGGTTACATTATATATATATATATATATATATATATATATATATAACTATATATAAATATATACATATATATATATATATATATATATATATATATATATATATATATATATATATATAAAATTTAGTACATAAAAAATTTTTAAACGAAATTTAAACAAAGAACAGCAAAAAGTTAACAGCAAATTCGTGCGTAGCGTAAACAAAACAAAATAAAACAAACAAAACAAACAAACTAACATATACATATATATATAATTATATATATGCCTAAAAAAACACACACACACTCACTAACTTTTCATACATATAACAACTACTTGTTTGTCTTCACACAAAACTTCACACAAATAAAAACAAAGTACAGAGAAAAATAGTAAAACAAAAAAAAAATGGAAACATTCACCAGGTTTTTCTTTTCCTTTTCATTTGCTAATTCTAATACTAATTAAACAATTTTAAATGTTAAATTAAAAATCTTACAAAAACATTCAGAATGCCCATCAATGGCTGTTATCAATCGCATATATATATATATATAAATATATATATATATATATTGCAATCTGGTGAATGTTACCAATTCGTATATATATTTTGCTCTGCATAAAACTGCACAATAAACACACCAAAAAAAAACTTAACAAAATAAAACTCAAAAGAAAAAAAAATACTTCAAAATACTACAAAAAAAAAACTCGATAAAAAAGAACTTCACAAAACAATTTACAGAAAAAAACTAAAATAAAAAAAATTACGCTGTAAACGAGTTATCATTTCTTGTGTCACATTGACATGCTTCTTATTACCAAGTACTATATACAAGTCTTAGTCTTAGCATTTGATGAGTGCATTATTGAATCAAGTATAAATTGAACAGAATGTACTATGAAATATATATATATATATATATATATATATACATAATATATATACATATATATATATATATATATATATATATATATATATATATATATATATACATAAATATATATAAATAAAATTGGTTTTTTTTTGCTTAGAAACGTAAGCTACAATATGCAAGTGTTTACACACACTAAACATACTTGCAACACAGTTACAAGCATACATAATTATATATAGCATAAAAATACATATATAAAACATATATATATATATATACATATATATAACTTGTCTGTATGTTTCTATTTAAGGCAGCCAAATACACACATTTAAAAAGAAAATCACAAAAAAAAACATCTCAAACTATCAGCTGCAATAAAAAACACACAAAAACACACACAAACACATACAAAGAGAAAAAGCTGCTAAGGGCTATGCACAAGTAAGCAAAGGTCTTCCTTAAACTTAAAATTAAAGCAAATCAACTTAAACTAAAATAAATTAAACACTTATTAAACCATTTAAAGCAAAGAAGACGCATTAAGCTCCAGCGTTAAAACTTAACTAAAAAAAAAAAAAGACAAAACAAAAAATAAAACAGAATTGCAAAAATTGCAAAAATTTTGCATGAAACTTAAATAAACTTTAAAGTGTAATTAAAAAATTTACAGTTTAAAAAAAATCAAAGTTAAAAAAAAACTTAAATAAAATTCAAATTAAATAAAATGTATTCAAACTGTTAGCCGTCGTTAAGCCTGCCCCAAAAGCGGAACTTTTAGCGTCGTCTAGCGACTGCACATAAAGCTCTGCTTAGCCATAATATATATAAAAATTTATAAACATATATTGGCCCAAAAGCACAGTCATATATCGTAGCTTGGTCTAAAGCTTTGCAGCTGCTTAACATTTGGTATAAAAGCCACAAAACAGCAACACAAAAGTTCAATAAAAAACATAAAACGAAACAAAAAAGAAATAGATACAAAGAAAGCTCTTCACACACATTGAAAGATTGTTGGCAATATATACAAAAATATTGTCAATACTTAAACAGACAGCAAAAGGAAAACTTTTAATTTACAGAATATAAACTATTAAAGATTTCGGTTAAAAGTTTAAATAAATTTTAAATTTATAATACTTTGTAATTAATTTTAAATTTTTACATTTTTTTATTATTAGAAAATTTGCTTTAAGAAAATATTAAAAATTTAAATTGTATGTAAAAAATAAATTATTTGGCTATAATTTATTAATATTCTATTTTGAATAGACAAAAAAAATTAAATAAATAAATCTAAATTTATTTTATAATTATTTTTATTTATTTATCTTTTTTATAAAAAGTTTAATTTAATTAAAATAAATTAAAAAATTTTATTTTTATTTATCTCAGGCAAGACAGTGTTTCGTTTTAGTGATTCTCTACTGTAATAACTTACATCTCTATGATCTTAAAATGTGAAATTTTAGAAGCAATTTATAAGTTTCTTTATTGGTTTCAAATGAATGTACTTTAATATATGTTTTAAATTAATTAAACAGATTTCATAATGATGTACAACATATAGAGAAAAAGAAGGTAAAGAAAAAAAATAAATAATTATACACATATATACATATTTATATGTATATATAAATGAATTTATCTACAGCTAATAGTTGTATACAGCTTCAAGACTTTAAGACCAACAGCAAGGCGCTTGACTGCACGGCGGCTAATTTAAAAAGCAAAAATTAAAAAAAAAATATTAAATATATTAAACAAAAATATTAAATATGCACATAAATGCGAGAGCAAAGAAAAAAGAGTAATAATTATATATATAAATTAAATCTTAAATGAAAACATTTCTGCTTCAATACTAAAAGCCAATTAATGCTGATTAATGCAAACGACAGCCGCGAATTTACTACCGAAAGCAACTCAAATTTGAATAGAAAAATTTCGAATTGAAGTCAATTTGATATCGGAAAGCCTAAAGACGCAAAATATCAACAATAACAATAAAAACAGCAACAACAACAAAAAAAAACAACAACTAAAGGGTAATTTTCCTCGTAGCATTGCCAAAAAAAACCAAAAATTAAAAAAAATTAAAATAAAATAATAAAAATAATTTTGTTGTAAAATTTTTTTCTCATTTAAAATTGAAATAAGTTATTTAAAATTATATAAAAAAAAATATAAAAAAACAAGTTTTTGATAAATATTTTTTTTTTATTTTTAAAATACAAGAAAAAAAATAATAATTAATAATGAAATGCATTTTGAATATGTATGTATGTATTAATAATGAAAATGGTTTCATACACACAGAAAGTATTCAGAAACAACAAAACAAATATGAAAATAAAATAACAAATGCGTTTTATATAACACATTTCAATACACCCAATCAAAGCCCAAACAAAACTTTTCACAGTGCCAAAGAAAACCAGATGAAAAACCTTAAAGAATTTACTAACAAAAAAGAATATAATAAAATATAAATAAAAAACAAATCTTAGTTAGGAACGTGCCTAATTTAAATTAAAATCTTTCTATTTTTTTTTTTTTTTAGTAATAAACTTAAAATAAAATAAAAATAAAAAAAAAATTCGATCAACACGACTTTACATATTCCTGAAAATCCTTTCATATACATATACAAAATATGTATTGACAATCGCCAAATATATCATTTTGACAATAGCAGAAGTTGTTTCTACTTTTATTGATTTTTTTAATTTTTTATATTTTTAGAGTTATTTTAGTAATATTTATTTATTTTTTTTAAATAAAAACATAAATATTTAAAAATATTTGGAGCAGGCTTAATTCTATGAACTCCATGAGCACCTCAACTTTATTCGGTTTCCAAAAGTAAAACAAAAAGAACCTAAATACACAACTAAGAAAATTAAACAAATCTTTACATAAAAACTATATGGTACAGTTTAAATTTATGTCAGAGATAAAAAAAAAGCAAAAATAAAGACAAAATAAATAAGGGAAAAACTTGCTTTTAGTTTAGAAATGTTTCAACTTCAAAGACTAATAAATAATACACACAGGCAACACACACTATCTTATACTAACTAAACTAACTAAATAACTAATCTACTTAAAATAATAAACCTAAAAAGAGAATTAATGTGAATCGATTTTGATTTATTTTTAATAAATTTTTATTTTTTGGCAAATCTACGAAAATTAAACCACAAATAATACCCATAAGTCAACCTTAGCTTCAGTTTTACACATATCTAGCGTGAATGAATTGCAAAGTATTATAAAAATTTCAAATGAAATCTAATATATATTAGCTTAAAGAATAATAAAAAAAAAATGCCAATGCAAAATAAAGAAAAACAATTCAATCTAAAATTATAAAGAAAAAATACAGATTCACTCAAATAAAAATACTTAAGCTTAACATTTTTCAAACTGAAGTTTGATAAAAAAGAAAAAGAAAACATTTAAGGATTAAGAAATATCAACTAATTCTTAAGCAGGACAATACCTTTTTATGTTTTTTTTAATTATTTTTATTTTTATAATAACAATTTTTTTTTAATAAAGTGCATAAGCCCGTCTACAAATAAATAAATATATAAATAAAAATTATTTGCAGCATAACAAAAACGACACAAACAACCAAACATATAAAGTTATATATAGTTATATAACAAAACAAAAATAGGAATTATATTTTAATTTGCATAAAATATTAAAAATACTTTTAATTTCTGCGCTTAAAAGTAATTAAAAGAAAGAAATAAAAGTAAAAACTTTAAAAGGAAAATATATAAAACGAAAACATTTACACACAATGTAAAAGCTGTTGATGTACAGCATACACATACATATACATATATACATATATATGTATTTAGAATTATTTAGCTGAAACATAAAGACAAAAATATGTATGTAATATGCGTTATTGTTCGTGATGAATATTATAAATTAAGCTAGATATATTCACTGAACAGACGAGTATATAAATTAATATATAAGGCATTAAACATTATCAACGGAGCATAGTGTTTAAGTATATAATTAAATTGAATTAAAAATATTGAAAATTAAGTGCTAAATGAAAACAATAAATTAAAGTTTAAAAATATAAATAAAAAAAAAACAGCAAATTATTTAAAATGCATAAAAAATAAAGTAATTTTAATAATTGTTCTAATGTAGCAAAAAAAAAATACATAAATAATATTTAATATGTATTTAGTGTTTAAGCAAATGCTAATTGTTAAGCGCGTGACTTGAATTCAAAGAGTAGTTAAAGCCAGAAAAAAATATAATTAAACAAAATTAAATTAAAAACCAAAATAATAAAAAAAAAATTGTAGAACAATATAAACATACACATACACAAACATAATACACAGTCTATCTACTAAATGATTGGATTTGAAAGCACATAAAAATACAAACAAAATCATTAAAAACAAAATTCACTTAAAAAAATGATTTTTATTTTAATTATATTTATTTAAAATTACCAATTGAAGATTTTTATTATTAATTAATTATATGAATATCTATTTCTTTTAGAATTTAAAATGTTGTTTAACACTTGGTCTAGGACAATAAATGTTAACATTTGTTTTTCAATACTTTTAATTTATTTATAATAAACATATTATGTGCGTACCATAAAAAAATATTTACACATATACATTCAATGGACTTTCACTCCTCTATATAAACTTGATCAGAAAATAAATAAAAGGCAGAAAGCATATGGTTGTATGACAAAAAAAAATAAAAAACAAAACAAAAGGAAATAAAGTAAAAAAAAGTAAAACTAAACACAAAACACACAATAGTAAATAATTATTTTAGCAGGCGAATGACGTACGCCAAAAGAAAAAAACACACTAAAAAAATATATTTAAAAAATACACTGAGCGAAATACTACACAACATAAAAAAAAAGAAAACACTAAAGAAAACAAATTAATTTCAAGAACTAACAAAACACATTTACGCATTAATTAAAAAAAAAAACTAATAAAAAGAAATTAAAAACATATATTTAAAAGAAAAAAAGAAAAACAAAACAAAAACTAAACAAAAAATTTAAAAATGCCAACAACTATTCAACGGCAAAAGATGTTAACTTAGTAAATAAAACGCAAGAAACGATACAATATGCAATTAAATAAAATGTTTTAAACAATAAAAATAAAAATTTAAAAACAAACAAACCTAAAATAAATAAATAAATCCTTGTGGAATTCAATGAAAAATTTCCTGATTTTCATTCTACTTATTGGAAAACTATTTTTTATTGCAGATTTATAGTAAAAACAAGTAAGAAGTCTGTAGTCGAGTGTACCCGACTACGAGAGCCCCTTTGCCTACATATACAGCCATACACACAGTTCTGCACGTACTTAGCCATTACGCGCACCTTTTAGCTCCCCACGCTCTATAGCGCGGTACTTAATGTTGTATAACTTCCGTGTTTATTGTTCAATTTTAACAAAATTCACAACGTAGATGAAGAATGGTCTACTTAATATGTGTGCGAATTTTGATCGGTTAAAAATTGTACCTTATAATCGAATTTTTCAAATTGCGGGGGTCAGGAGAGGAAATTCAAAAACTTTAAAACAAACTCGTATAGCGTACGAACATAACAAATCTACGTTCCAAATTTCGTTGCTCTAGCTCTTATTTTGCGCGCACTACAATACCACCCCGGGGCCCATAACGCCACTTTTGATGATGTATAACTACCGAGTTTTTTGATCAATCTTACCCAGATTCACAACATGAGAATCAAGAGTGGTCTTATTATGATGTGTGCCAAAATAAAATTCGATCGGTTGAAAACTGTGCTTAATAATCGTTTTTTTTCGAATTGCGGGGGTCAGGGGAGGAAATTGAAAAATCAAAAACAAATTCGTATAACCTACGAACATAACGAATCTAGATTTCAAGTTTGGTTGCTCTAGCTCTTATAGTGTATGAGAAACAGCGTTCATACAGACGGACAGACAGACAGACAGACAGACGGACAGGGCTAGATGAACTCGTCTTGTCGTCCTGATTCAGAATATATATACTTTATGGGGTCTCCGATGATTATTTCTATGTGTTACATACTTTTGGATTTTGCACATTTCCAATAGCTCCGCTTTGCTCTTTTTTACAAAAAGGCAAAGGGGCTAAAAATTGTCGTTTCGTACAACAAAAAAAAAATAACAATTTTATTTCAATTAGTTGGTACAATTTTAAAAATTAAATTTAATTAGCAGTTTTATTTTTTTTCGTAGGTTTTAATTATTTAAAAGTACGTTTATGGATAGTAAGTTGCTTTAAAGCGACCCTCGCGATTTTTACGTCCACCTGGACGCACGGCACGTGGTACATACACTTTGTCATGCTGATCAAGTGTACGACGCCATGGATTAACATCCACTTCAAAGAAGCGACGACGTGCCTCCATAGAACGCGTCTTGTTATCGATCTTATAAAGCTTCTCCCACATATAAATTTCGGGTAGTTCCAGATGACGCGGACGCTTCGATGACAGGTGCTTAAATGTATGCTCCAGAAATTCACGTTTATCTGCATTCTCATGATCAGCAACGCGACGCAACGTTGGTCCACTCACGTATGGCATTAGTTCATCGGCGGTGCGTTGTATGCTGGGTATATTGATATAGAATTGGAGTAGTTGACGCATAGTGTTTTCGTTGAAATCTATGCATTTGCCTTCTGGTGAAATATCACCATAGAGCAGCTGCGGCGTTGTGCCTCGACAGAAATTGACACGCGGATTTTCATCTACAAAATTGCTGTGTATGAGTACTGTGTTTAATTGATACTCATAGAAGCTCCATTCGCGTCCATTTGTGATGACAGTTTGGGTATTCAGCGGGTAGGTAAGCTCATTGTAGGTATTAAATCCATTATAGTGAGCCTGTGCCAGCAACCAGGCGAATGAAGATTTAATAGCCACTACATGCAGTGCCTCTTGTAAATCACGTTCACCATACTCTTTGGGTCGTTTCTGTAAATGGGCACGTGATTGGAACGAAAGCATACCAAAGTTGGGTGCACTGGCACTGGGCCAGTAGCCAGGCACATTAACTGCATGCTGATATTTGGTATTATAGCCCAAAGTACGAGGATCGTAGTTGAAACGCGGCAATTGTTTAGCGAGCGTTAAGTTTTCGCTTTCTTCGGGTGTTTTCCATGTAGGCAATTGCAGACGGTGACGTACTGCTAGATAGGGTTCGCCAGTGTACTGCACTAGACGGTCAACACTATCGTTGGCATCGTCCTCCTGCCACTTACGGCCCTTTTTCGATTTGACAACATTCTTTGGAGGATTTACACCACCAACTGCCCAAAAGGCTTCATGGCGTGGATTGTAATCAACCTCGGCATCATGCAAATGCGTGTAATCAGCACTTAGCACTTGCAGAGCAGCTCGATTTATTTGCTCCACAATAATCTGGGTCCGTTGACGTTCTTGTGCTACATCATCTGGTGGCGTCTGCTGCTGCGTCAGTTGATGCCTGTATTGATAGATTCGATTAATTCATTTTGTGTAATAATCTTATAGCTTACTTGTATATGTCATGCGCATACTCCAATGCCTCAATAATATCGTCACGAGCGACCTTAACAATTGCATCCATATTAGCATTATTCTCAACAGCTTGGGGCTTATTGGATTCAGTGTCAGATGTTGATTGTAACAGTGGTGTCTGCTCCATCACAGTACGTGTATAGTGTTGCGTCAGCGGCAGTGCATTATATGGTACTTTGGAATCATTAAAATCCACTACTTTATAGCCATAATAGCGCGGCATATTTATTTTAATCATTTTCTCTTCGACGGTGGCAACATTGCGTATCTCGTCATGCCATTCAGTTGCCGTGTGTTGTTTGCGTGATTTGAAACTGAGATCCTTTATTTCTGGATATTCCGGCTCCTCAGTGTATTCAGCCTCGGTCAATGCAACAGCCTGTGGTTTTGCTTTTATGGTCAGGTAACGACGGTAGGCAGCTTGTAAACGCGCACGAAGCTGCTCTCCACGTCGCAGCGTCAACATTTTAAACAACCAATTATAATTTAATACAGAAATATCAAAGTAAATAAAATATGAAGAACCCAGCAAATTGTAGCCGCCAGCGAGGTTATGACATCGAGCCTAAGAAGCACGACGATAACGTATTATCAAAACAAATAAATACCAAATTATATCGATAGTTCATCGTATATGTATGTCAACAGCTGTTCTGTATAAAACGATAGTATAGATAGGTATGCAAAAAATTGTCTAAATGACGCAAGCAAAATTCTGTAGTCTTATCTTGTTAAGCATTGGTATAAAATTTTGTGCACAGCACTTGTTACATAAAAAAAAAACAAAAACAAAAACAAAACAATAATAATAATTATTGTTCTGCATAAAAAGTGATAATATTACGTATATGCTTGTGTATATACGTGTGTGTAAACATATATATAAATGTGCAATTAGAAAAGGTACAACATGTAATATCCATATATTATATATGTGTTATCTGCTTATCACCATAAATAATAATTTTGTGCGTAATAATAATAAATCTAGTCAATATAACATATTATTTAGTTACCTGTGAACAGCATACTAGTTCCCAAAAATTGAGATTGTTTTTGTTTTGCATACAGTATACGACACTGTGAATTGATGAAATCAATTTTTAAATATTTCTGCATTTATATACATGCTTGTGATTCCCAATTTGTCAACCACACGAACATCTATGAAGGTTATTAAAAAGCTCATATTTTATCATCAATTTACGGCAACTGTTCAAATTTAAAGAAGAAGTAAGTAGAATTATTATCCACACATCAAGAAATAAATAAAACAAAAATATGTAAATAACATATTGAACTATTGTTAAAAAGTTTATTGGGAATATTGTGACTGTTAAGAGCCAAAAAGCAAATAATATCACAGGAATATGTCGAATGTATCAAAAATAACAACTGCGCAGGAGCGTACGCGTGAATGGTTAGAAATGCAAGAGGATGAAGTGGAATCATTAGCCGAATCATCAGTAGTAGATAGTTTGGATGATTACAAATTTAGTGAACATTCGTCTACTGAAGAAGAACACACTGCTAATAATGATGATGATGATGATGAGGAAACTGGTGAAGAAATCAGTTCCACAGCTCTAGGCACACAAATTGGTGAGTCATGAAAATCTGCTCAACTTTTTGTCTATCTAAAAATATACATCAATACATATAACAGACAACAACAAGGGTTCTATCATAAGAGACGTAATACGAGATCTATTAAATTCAATAAACAGCATTCAAACAGTAGGAAACGTTAACATAAGTAATTCTACCAATGTTCACATTGGTAATGTTACCAATATCAATGGAAATATACAGATTATCGCAGAGACCACTAGTCGACCACGCGGAACACGCAAGACGAGACGAAAAGTCTCATTAGCAGAAACACCAGAATCCAACAAACAAAATCCTAATCAACCAGATACAAACGAGCTAGATGAATCGGAGGAGCGCATCAATAATGAAGCATTTATACGTAGCCAAAGTAAGTATACTCAATACCGTAACTGTTAAACTCACCGTCATAATACACTTTTTGTATATTATTTATAGAATTTAGAATACCCAAAGAACTTTGTCCCATAATACCTCGTTATTCCTGGTTAGCCCAAGTGCCCATGGAAACTCCAACAAAGCTACAGCGCCCCGTCAAATATGTCGTTATATGTGAGTGAAAATTATTGTAATGAATTTGCTGAAGCTATATCGTTATACAAGACCCATTGACTTTTATTAAATTTCAATTTTTTTATCGCATATTATTAGACTATGAAAAGTATTATCCTTTATTGAGATCATTGTTTCTTTTGGCGTAGATCAATTAATTGTTATATAACCACGATTTTTATAACCTAATTCCAAAATATATTCATTCGATGATGTATTTTATGTAATATTTCTACATTTTTTTTTTAATAATTTGTTTCAGTACACACTGCCACCGAAAGCTCCGAGAAACGGGCAATCAATGTGAGATTAATCCGCGATATACAGGTGAATATTAATAATTTTTAATCCGGGGCATATCGAAAATGAAAACATTTCTTTTGTAGTGTTTTCATATCGAAAGTCGCGGCTGGAACGATATAGCTTATAATTTTCTTATCGGCTGTGATGGCAATGTATATGAGGGTCGTGGCTGGGAAACAGTTGGTGCACACACCTTGGGCTATAACAAAATAGCTTTAGGCATAAGTTTCATTGGCTGTTTTATGCGGGAACTACCAACTGCATCTGCATTAAATCTGTGTCGCAATCTGCTTGCACGAGGCGTTGAAGATGGACACATAGCTAAAGATTATCGCTTGATTTGCCACTGCCAATGTAGCTCAACCGAAAGTCCAGGACGTCGGCTGTTTGAGGAGATTCAAACCTGGCCGCATTTCTATAATATTGCTCAGGAGGAGCAATAAAAAGTACAATTGTATTAATTTGGTGATCTTCTCATTTATATTTATCTATTCGGTTATAGATTCTGTGACAATGACTATAACTAAGTATTTAAATATGTACTGTTATATTTAATATTTGTGTATAATTGTTTCTGCCAAAATGTTAAATAAATATTTTTAAGTAATTGTTTATAAAAAAAAAAATATAAGCGACTGTTTTAAAATTGTTTTCATATTTAATTTGTTTTATTTCGTATAATTTAATTATGGAAACATTTTAATATTTTTTTTCTTTTGTTGTGTTTTAGTTTTATTATGAAGCCGGACCCGTTAGCCAGGTTACACAGGAAGCGTCTGGACAGTTCCCTATTCGGCATTTTGACGCGCTAAAAAAGAGAAATATTCATTTATTATTTTATATAAATAATAATAAAAAAAATTATTAATATTGTTGGCTGTTAGTTAAAACCATGAAATCGCACACCAATTAAAACGGCAAGGCCAATGGAAGCGAAAGAGAGAAAAAACATCATCTTTCTCACTCAATTTCGTAAATTTATTAAAGGGTAAAATGGGAAATCTGCTTAAAGTTGCACAGTTATTATTGAATGCAAAAACAAATCGTGGATAACATTTAAAGGGACCGACAACTATTTTAAGTGTTAGGAAAATTTGTCCGCACAATTAAGTTAATTTTTGGTAAGAGCGGATGTTTTGTTTCTTGGGAAGCTCAATAACTTACACCTTTGCTACATAACTGACTTTTACGGTAGCTAATGCAATTATGCTTTTTCATCTGTAATACATATGGAAAATAATTTGTCATTTATTAACAAAGTCGTATGACAATTTAACCGTGAATATGCTTTAAATTATATAATATATCTATAGAATGGTTCAGTGAGTTTTAAACCAGGATACTCAATTAGAATCTTGGGTTGCACAACGATTACTTACGTGCTGGTCTTCCGTTGACCCATGGTGTGAACTTCACGTGGCTCTCGTTGCGCTTGGCGGCATCAGCGCGTAACTCCGTACGCAAAGCGTCACGCAGGACACGGGCCGCAATGTTGGAGTATTGGATGTAGCTACAAATGCATAAGATTATGGAATTTTTATATATACATGCACATATATTGTGTGTTTGTACATGCAGCAAACAACAATTACGTAACTTACGTATGTTGAATACATAAAAAGGCGAACATTCACTGTCTGCTTAAGTGCATTTAGTGTGCATATAATTAACTTACGTAAGTCCAGCTGCTCTCCAGGCGTTGGTCATTTTGATAGAATTTTTTCGCAAATAATTCGTACGATGAACGAGAAATCAGACCCTTGCTAGTGCAGGCGCTTTCGGAGTTGAGGATGAGACTTAGAGATGTTAATATTGTATCGATGGACTACTAAAACGATGTATAGAACCATATGTTTTAATCGATTATTTTCCGATTACTTTTATTATGCGAAAAATATATTTTAATAAATTAATTAATTATTTTTAAACCACTTTTTATAGTGTTTAGAAAACTACAACATTATTATTTATTAAAAAAATTATACCTATAATATATCGATATGTTGTTGCACTAAATTTACTCAAAATGGCATCTTTTTGTTTGTGTTGCGTCTCTTTTTCACATGTAGAACAGTTGTTGTTTAACACTCGTGGCTAATTGGTCAGAATTTTACCTGTGTATCCAATTAAAATTTTAAAAAATCTTATTGATATTTAAAATATTCATGGAATATCGTTGATAACTTAAATTTTAATTTAAATTGATGAGCAGTTTTCTTATTAAATAAATCAATATAAACGTACTATATGTATTAAATACATTATATACAAAACATGTGCAACTAGTCGAACCAAGGGTTAAGGTTTGACTGAAAACCATTTTATCAATTGCACAACTCTACTTTAACTGACCGAGTCTTAGTGCCCAGAAACAGTGCAGCACAATGTGTGCCAAGCCACAGATATTAATTATTGAACCATTTTTTGGTGGCAGCCATAAGCAGCTTATAGATACTTTAACTGAATGTAAGTTTTATTAGTTAATTAATTATTAAAAACAAATTGATTAAATTCAATTTTATATTATTCAATTGAAAATGCTATAATTTAGGTCTTAATCCGGATGACTATGAAATATTTAGTCTACCAGCCAAAAAGTGGCACTGGCGTGCGAGGACCTCTGCACTATATTTTTCACAATTGATACCGCCAGAGCATGAATATAAAGTGCTATTAACCAGTTCCGTATTAAACTTGGCTGAATTAATTGGGGTACGTCCTGATCTTGTCATATGCCGTAAAATTGTATACTTTCATGAGAACCAATTGGTCTATCCGGTGCGTGATGTAAAAGAGCGAGATTGTCAATATGGATTAAATGAAATTCTAACATGGTATGTATTGAGTGTGGCGAAAAGTTCGTGACCTTTACCCATAATGACTCCATTGCAACACGGTATTTGTTGAAAACTTACACGTACAGTTTGATTTAAATTTAAATTTATACTAAAAACGCCACAGACTATTTAAATATTAAATAACTTCATTGAATATAAACCCTTACTAATACCAATATATATAATTATACAGCTTGGCCGCCGACATAGTGCTATTCAATTCAAATTTTAATCGCACATCCTTTCTGGATAACATACAACCATTACTCAACATACAGCCAGATTTTAAGTTAAAACATATACGTGAACGTATCGAAAAGAAATGCGAAGTTATGCATTTTCCTGTAAGGTTCCATGTCTTTCCTAACAAGCGACATATTATGGATGCAGAATTCAATGCAGAGTCGGATTGCTTACATTTAATATGGCCACATCGTTGGGAGCATGATAAGAATCCAAAATTATTAGTAGAAGTTTTATTGGAATTGAATAAGCGTCAGGTCAACTATAAGGTAACCATATGCGGTGAAAGTTTTACTGCTTTACCCGAAGCCTTCGAGGGTATACAGGAGAAATTGGGTTCAAAGTTAATTAATTTTGGTTATTTAACTCGCGAAAAGTATATAAAAACTTTGTTAACTGGTGACATTGTCATATCAACAGCTGGACACGAATTCTATGGTGTATCTATGCTTGAGGCAACCTATTGTGGTTGTTATCCAATTGCACCCAATAAGCTTGTTTATCCAGAAATCTATCCAAAAGAGAATCTATACAATACATCAAACTCATTAATTAAAATGCTTTACAGTTGGTGCAAAAATCCTGCAGTTTTTCGTAAACATCGTGACAAATTTTTTGATTATTTCACCTTTGAACGTTATTCCGCACAACATCTGGTGCCCAAATATCTAGAAAAGATGCGTGTTACCATTTAAAAAATCGATGCCTTATCCCAAATATACATGAATACATACGCCTATATACATGTAGGGTATATAAGATTTCCACTTGCTTTTATTTTTGTGCAATAAGCATCGAATTTAGTTTATAAACAAATATAATACATCAAATGACCAATTTTCTATAATAGCTTCTAATAGTTGTATATGTAGTTATGCAATAGGCATATATAGTGTAGTCCAAATGCTATACACAAATCCTAATCCTTTAAATGTTTGCCAATCTTCTGAACAAAATATTGTACTAAACAATAAACTATCGAAGAAATACATTTATATTCATAATCAGAATCAATAGTTAGCCCTGTCTGTTCGTCCGCATGAACTCAACGATTTTAGAGATGCTAAAAATTTATAGATCTCTGTGAATTGTTTGTAGTTCAAAATTTATTTTAAATTCTGTTTATAATATCTAGGGTATGCTTTTGTCGAACCAACTTGACTGTAAAATTTGAATTTGTTTAAATTGGTTAATTAAATTAACAGTTGTTAGCAGCAAGATAACTGCAAGTTGTTGTCATAAAATATATATGCATTTAGCTATAAGTTGCCATTTTTTATGCTCCTACAAACATATTAATATATTATATATATGTTTTAAGACAAATATGTTATATACTATACTATATATAAGTTTTAAATTTATACTTATTTTTTAATATGCATTTGTTTAAATTGTTAATTTCTTAGCAATATTGCACACAAAAAAAGCACTTAAATATGAATAGATAAGATATATTAGATAAGTTTTGTAATTATTTAGTATTGTTTAATAGTATGTGAACGCTCGAAGTTGTAGGTTCCTTGGGTTCTATTATGACAGGATTCGCAATTTACTAAAAGTTGTAAACATGGAAAAATAATTTTATCCAACTGACTTCTATGTACAAAGCTTATGTGTTCATCACGTAATGCTTATATGTGTTATAATCAACATGATCAATACACAGGGATTATATTTGTAAAGCTATTTATATATATATATATATATATATATATATATATATATATATACACATATATATACATATGTATATATATTTATATAGAATTTAATGTAGACAGTTTGAATATCCTTATAAATGTGGTAATGTACAAGCTCACAGACTTATTAAACATACATCAAAATAAAATATAGAAAAAAACAATTAACAAAAATCGATTATTATTATTTAAAAATGATTCTCTTTGAATTTGGGAGGCACAGTGTATTTTTCCTTTACATGGGCACGGTATTCTTCATCATCATCATGGCATTCCCGAAAGCATTGGGCGCAGAAAAGTTCTCCATCGCAGCCCAGACAACGATAGACGGCATCTTCATTGCATATATTACACCAGGGCAGTTCTTCGTTTCCGGAATTATTGCTGCTACTAGATGTTGGAGGACCCAGCTCTGCGTCTAAAGGATTAGCCTCAGCAGGTAAACGTGATTCCGCCACGTACTATAATAGAGTAAATAAATTTTGGCTATTTATATATATATATATATATAGGATAATTTACCTTCTGCATAATGTTTTGTAAAAGAGTCTCATTATTTTCATCTTCATTATCGCTGGGTGTATTTGTAGCACCAGAGGACCCAGCTGCAGTTCCAGCCTCACTAGCTCCAATAGGTGTATCACGGAGAGCACGTAAACGTTTTTCAATATCGGAAATGGCATCGTTACGTTCATTAACGACGCGCTGATCTAGCTGAGTTTCACCCATAAATTGCTGTAGGAGATCCTTTATTTTATCCTGATCACTTCGTTGATCTGTATTTAGTAGGAGATCCTTTTTATCATAATTTTTTTGATGTGGCATTCCACTTAAATTTGATAGACGTTCACGTATCTCAGCATCAGTTGTTTCCACAGCCTTTAAATTTTGCAAACGTTTGCTTATAGCGCTATCAAGATTTTCATCAATATCCCCACCATTTGTTACTACCGCTGTAGCTGTCTCTGGAGCGCTAGTTGAAGGGGCCAACACAATGGCCAATTCTTCAGAAGCCGGTATATCGCTATAAGGCATTGTAAATATATTTATCTTGACACCAATAGTTTTTAATACTTACCTAAAGATTGCATCAGCTGCCTCGGCAGCTGGTATTGTCGTGTGCTTTGGTGGCAGACGTAACTTGGTTACTAGCTCCCCGGGCAATGCCTCGCAATCAATGACTTTCTCTGCTTCAGCAGCAGCTTGCAACTTGTTTAGTTTATCGTAGCATATAAGGCATACATTAAGAACTTTTCCAGCATGCCGTGGCACAGGCATTGGGCGCTGCAGGCACTTGGCACAATAGGAATACCCGCAGTTGGGGCAGCCGTGCTGCAAATAGCCAAATTCAATTAATACCAATAAAATATTCTTATATTACATACACGTATTACCTCCTTACGGAATAATCCATAACTACGACTGCACCCATAGCAACTCATATTGTGCTCTGAAGAAAATGTGTAATAATAATTTATGAAATTACTTTTAAATTTGGTCTACAAATAAAAAAAATGTAAACAATGATTTCTTATTAGACTATTTCTGACTCACGATATTTGTAATATATCGATATAATAATTGTAGCCCGCTACTGTGAAGCAAATGGGAATGGTTGGTACAGCGTGTTCCGATATTTAGTTATTTCTTAGAACTATCGGCAAAATCGCAAAGAGCCGGTAACAGTAGCCTTTGGCTTTTATTTGAATACACGCTCAGCATCATTCCGATAAACTGAAAGTTATTTGCCAAAGTACAATATATTTATATTATTAAAAAATTGTATATAAAATGCATTTCATTTTTTATATAAATATTTACAAAAATACAGAATATTTGTAAAACATTTCATTTATTGGAAAATATAAACAGCAAATAAACTTTCGGATGCTGCAAATTTCAATTCTCAATTTAAAAGTTAATATTAAGGAATTGCTTATGTGACGTCATTGCATTTATATTAGTAGGATGTTACTCTGCTGGGCGTATGCCAAATTAGTTTTTTTTAAAAAAAAAAAAAAAAAATGATTACATTTTAACGCATATAAATGTATATTCTAAATAAAACTACATGTATTTTAAAACGTTTCCGGAATGTAGATGTTGATAAAACTAGAATGCTTGTTTTTTTTATATTTATGTAATCATAATTATATTTAGTTTAAATGCAAAATACAAAATTTCACAAGTTTTCTTTTGTATATCCTGTTGCGCATATTAAGCATTATGCAGAAACATTTCTAAGCTAATAAAACCTAAATGTTTTGGATAAAATATAATTTCGAAGGTGTGTATTATTGGTTAAGGAAACTTGTTTTTTTTTTTTTTTAAAAAATGGTTTTTTGAAAAAATTACCGATAAATACACGAGTAAATACTTTCATTGTTAAAGATCAAGCGGTTGGGTTGGATTTGGAGTAATTTTTTATAAATTTGTTTTTTATAGAAAATAATTATTCAGATGGTGTGAGATCACGCTCCAGTTCGTTTTCATTAAGTATTTGAGAGAGTAAATCATGCAGTGGTTCGAGTATTTTTTTAGAGCCGGTATTGGTAAGATTCTTATAATCAAACATATCATGGTGACTTATAGTGCCATCTCCTTGAACTAAACCTTTATCAATGGAAACTGTTTGCACGCGATCCAAACCCTTTGTCTTATCTTTCAATAATTCATTGATCTCTTCATTTTTGTCACGTAATGCGTTTGGTTGTTGTCCTCGTGGTAGAAGTGACTGGAATTATGAATAATAAAATTATTTAATATATAGCAACTAATTAGCAATTAATTTTAAGACTTCTTTGAACTTTATAACATTTGCAATCATTTGCTTCTTTTCTTTTCTTTTCTTTTTATGTTCTTTAAACTAAAGAATAAGGAAATATATGAGTAAAGTTTAAGTTAATTGTATTAAATGTGTGTAGTAAAAAGTTCGTGTCGTTTTTTTTAGTAAAATTTACATTTTAAATAATGAATTATTTTATATAAATTATTTAATAATGGAGCACATTATTGTCTATAATGTTTTAACATTTTTCTCCATTTTAAATCGCAAGTAGCTTTTCACATACAACGCCAATTTCAATGTTAATACGCTAAAAGTAAAGCTGTATGTGTGCCCTTTTCAAGGTTTAGTGGTGCCAATATGACTATGTGTTTCGTGAGTTGTTTTTAATTGTAGCCATCTTACCGGAAAAATTTCACGAACTTTTTACCACAGCAAATATATAGAATTTTACTTACTGGTAACAGAATATAGACGCCGGGTAGT
This sequence comes from Zygothrica quintamaculata, assembly GCA_037044455.1. Classification (NCBI taxonomy): domain Eukaryota; kingdom Metazoa; phylum Arthropoda; class Insecta; order Diptera; family Drosophilidae; genus Zygothrica; species Zygothrica quintamaculata. The sequence goes on from JBAMBS010001343.1 coordinate 67,719, forward strand.
TTTTCGCGAATCTTTTTAACATTCGCAAGGACCCCTTCAGCAACTTCTGCAGCGCTATTCGTAACATTGTTAGTGCCTACGTGCAAAACAACTATCTTAGGATTAACATTGTCAAGGGCACCGTTTTCGATACGCCAGAGTACATGCTCTGTACGATCTTCACGTATGCTAAAATTGAGGCAGTGCAAAGGTGCAAAGTACTGATTCCAGGTGTCGGTATTCTGCAATGTTTCAAATATACAATCACCGAGAAATATTACATCTGGATCCTTTTCACGGCAATCGGATATAAACCGGCGATGTATACTTTGCCAGCGCTTGTCGCCATCAATGTCGGGCACGGCTGTTGGTACAGCGCAGGGGTTCATTTTGTTGGTTTTGTTGTTGGTTTGAATTTGTATTCAGCATGCGGCGTTTGCTATTGCAGCCTTCAACCTAAAATCAAACTATTTAGTAAATTTTATATGTAAACTAATTTCTAAGCAAATGTAGCGATACCTTTCTTTTAAGTTTCAATATGAACCTCGTATAGCTAGTGCAAGTGAAAAGAATTATAACCAAAAGAAAAATTAACAACACAAAACAGCAGCGGTGTTAGTGATGTAAATTTGCATAGCCCGTCGATTGCAAATTTTATAGAGATGGGACAATAACTAATAATATTTTTAAGCAATATCTAAAAAAAAACACATGTTGAGTTGTCATTGATATTTATTATATTTTATGTTATTATAATAAGAATTTAATAATATTATTTGTGATAATTAGTTCAATTTCATTATAATTTGGTGGTAATACTTTAAGACTTGAACTGCGATAGTATATTTTTGTATATGTATAAGTAATTTAATGAACTTGAAAAACTATCGATGCCATAAATATTAATCTCCCATATCTAGTAGCCGCTTGTCATTTTTCTCTGACAGACAACGGTGATTGCGGCCTATTTGTGGAAACTATTTCAATAATTCTGAGAATTTGTTGTTAGGGTTGCTGCCAAATTTAAATTAACAATTTAAGAGGGCAACACATATAACCGTTACAATGGACGTCGATCTTAGCCTAGATGAAATAATTGAACGCAAACGGGGACATTTTCCCAATCGTTCCAATGATAAAAAGTCGTAAGTGCTCAAACGCGACCACGAAAATAAAAATGGCGCTGAGTTGGTGTTTTGTTTAATTATGTATTTATTATTTTTATCCCAGATTTAGTATACCCATGAAGCCACGAAAGCCGATAAATAAACCAACAGGCCATACTCGAGTCTATGATGCAAGAAACAAGATCATTCAGAAGACGCGCGCCAAAATTGTTGATGCACGCGATATACTTAATCAAAATATTCGAGACTCAGGCGTTGATGCTCGCAACATGCTGATTGAACGCAAAAAAGAACGTATGCCACAGCCTATACCTATCACGCGGTCACGCGGCAATGGTGGCATTGGTGGTGGTTTGCAAAATAGACATTATGATCAACGTGTGGTAATGAGCAATCGTTCCGGTGGTACAGTGCAAACGGTTTGGAATACCAAGAATGAATTGGGTTCCCATGGTGGTTATAAGTCTGGTGGAAATCCATCTGTATCTTTTCATCCTAGTCGATTAAATGCATCCGCGAAACCATTTGTGCCTCGTGGCTATGTTGACTATGACAACATGCAGCAATTGGAAGAAGGTAAATTTCTTTGTATAATTTTTATATTTAATAATTTAACTTTTGTTTGCAGAGGAGATAGCACGTACGCTACATATGAATCCTTATAACAGTCAACCGCCAATGGTTCAACGTGCACGCATGCCATACGGCTTTGATAATTATGATCTGGAAATAGATGGTGTGGAGATAACATCACCACCACCAACACCAATGCCAGATCCATTTTCTATCTATCATCAGGAAGCACGTAACCGAATTGAACGTCCCACATTACCGCCACATCCTGGCCATGGAGACAACAGCGAAAAACTCTTTGAGCGTCGTCAAAGAAATATGGTAGCTACATCCAATATACCAGACTCGCTGCGTGCACGACTTTTTGGTGGTGAACCAGATCGACGAATCTCGCATGGCATCTATGCCAATGAGAATGGAACTACTCAAAATAAGAGTGTATCACTTGCACCCAACCTGGTTCCAATACAAATGCATCAACATCGCAGCCCACCAAACATATCGATGCAATTACCACTTAGTGTGGTAAACAAGCCTGGTTATAGACTGCTAGTTAGCAATCTTCATTCGAATGTTACAACAGCCGATATACGAGAGCTGTTCAATGATATTGGACCCATGTATGATGCGCATGTGGTACGGCCTGGCACAGCAGAAGTTATATACAAATCGTTAGAGCATGCCGAAATGGCTGTTGATGCGTATCATCAGCGCGAATTTGATGGACAACCAATGCATTGTGTACTTGTTAATCCACACTCATCTAATCGTTCTACACACTTGCCTAGGTAAACATTAATAAATAAATTTTGTTTTTACGCGGTTTTTAATAAATCTTTGTATTATTTAATATTATAATAGTTCTCGCACGGTAACTACCAATTCATCAGGCGTGGAAGTAGACATTGATGCTTTACATACGGTACTCTTTCGGGATCGCTAATCCAACGAGGATGTACACCCGTTCAGACGCCACATAAATTCACTTAGTTACTTTATTATGTGAAAGATTAACATATATTTTATCTACACATCAAATCATTCAATAACCAATGGTCATAATTTCTCCTCATTTTCCTAGACATAAGCTCAAATTTATAAAGCCAGTTTGGTTTTTCTTAACACAAAACACGTTTTAATCAAGTAATATTTCCATTAATTTCTAATACCAAAATCTCTAGATCAAAGTTTTAACTCTCTTTCAAAGTTATCAATACGCACATCCTTAAAAATATCCGCTCAATTATATTACTTAAAATGTTAGTAAAAGTTTCATATTTATCCTTATTAGTTTTCCACAAATCTAAACAGCGATTCGAAATATTCGCTTAATATATTTTTCAATTGTTTCTACAAAACGTTTTTGTCTCTGAATTCATAGTTCTATAGCTATATATATATATATATGCATATATAGTAGATTATGCCATAAACAGTTAGAATGTATTACAAATTCAAAGAAAAGAAAATTGGTTTGATATCTCTTCGTAGAGTCGATAATTTGATAATGATCTCTACTATTCATGCTAGCATAGGTTTCATTTCAATTACTTTCGAGGGGTATCAAGTTATTAACGACCTTCAATATAACTAATATATATATTTACATATAAATGAACATATATATATATATATATATTTAATTAATAAATATGAATTGTAATAGTTACTTCTTCTTCTTTTAATTTTAGGGGGAAAGGGTAAATTATTTAAACAAAATTTATGTGCGTTACACTTAAAAGGATGTCAAAAAGGATAAACAACTGCAATTTTTATTGGTGTTCATTTCTTATGGTATGGTATAGAATTGTATCAATAGAGCTTTTATAAGCAAAATAATAATAGTTAATTTTTGTGTTTACAGCTTCAATTCTACTGGTATTATTTGGGCTGCATCGGGATAACTTTTTTGTTTCATTTTGTTTGTTTTTGTTTTTATTTTATAATGTTTATTACATATTACATAAAATGTACAGTAAATATTTAAAGATCGCATAAAATTAATTCATAATAATTAAGTAAAACTGTAGCAGAGTTAAGTCAGCAATTGAAGAGGTGCACGAAAAAAAAATTTGTTATATAAAGACTGTCGTTCAGTCGATCAGTCTGATACTTCAGTTATCCCGTATACCGGTGCCATAGTTAGCGCCACCAGCACGATTCAATGCCTCACGGAATAGCTCAATGTCCAGCTCAGCTTCAACACCAGCCTGCAGTTCTACGGCAAAATTCTGGAAAATGCATATGATACATATATATATATATATATATTGATTTGTATATTAGTTAAGATCAGTATTGTTACATTAAGCACATCCTTGATAAGCGCCTTATCTGTTGACATTTTGGCACGCTGTATAACGCCAACCTCCTGTCCAATCCACGTTAGGAATATAAATTTCTTACGTTTTGAAATCTCATCACCCATCTGTATACGTATATAACCAAAGGCACGCTCCGAATCACCAAATTGTTGACGGAATTCCTCAAAGCATTGACCACGTCCATGTACAATTATTTGTGCACCATCAAACTTAAACACTGCCCATTCCGTATCTGTGAGATCAGAGCGTACATCTTCATAGGCTTCACGTATGGCATCCTTATCCAATGATGTGGCCAATGGCATCTATAAACAAAAAAAAAAAAATAAATAAATAGAAAAAAACCAAAAACCAAGAAAACATAAATTAAAGAAGAAAATCATAAAGATATGTAAAGAAACTGACCGGAAGTAATTGCTTCCTTCTTTATGCCAAAACAACAACCAAACAAAAAAACAGTTAAAACAAAAGAGTTAAATACATATATGTATGTACACACAAGTTCATTAGCCTCAATTTAAAAATTTTGTTAGTTTCGTGTCTAGATTAACGCCTATGTTTAATTTATGTGGCGCGTCTGCGCATTGAGCCAGCGCAAAATGCTTTCAACGGCAACATTGTATGCAACAAATCTACAATTTCTATTACACTGTTACTTTCGCTTTCAATTTCCGTACCAAGAGCCAAAGATAATAACAAAAGCAATAAAAATTGCAACAAACAACAGCAACATAAAAATCAATAAATGTTATAATAAAAGTAGCAATAAAATATCAATTCCAATACCAATATCAATATTAATAACAATATCGATAACCCTAACATTAACAAAAGCGATAAAATATTTATATTATACATTAATCATTTTCAATGCATTGAATTTGTTCGATTTGATTATAAATATAAATATAAATTTGCATGAAAACTCTACTTTTTATATTTATGTTTACATATATATAAATATATGTGTTAATATTTTATATAGAATTTGCTGCACGCAAATAAAATAAAAATGTATTTGCTTTTTGTGGTTAAGCTTATCATTTACCCATAAAAGCGTGGCAAAAAAAACTCCATTGTAGTTTATTGACCTTTAGTCAATTGATAATAAATCATATATATATATATATATATATATATATATATAGCATGGGATAAAATTATGGCAATGATTGACTGATTATGTGGAGTAGTAATAATTAATATGCAATATATTAGAATATTTGCAACAAAAATGCAAAATGAAATGTTAAAAATAATATTTAAATATAAATAATTTTTAGTATATAATATAAGCATTTTTTTCATATATAATAAATATATATGTTATATCAAATAAAATCTGTATTAAAACTCAAGTGGTATTAACTAATAAATACAATTTTTTTTGTGCAAATTGCATTGAATTTTTTCTATTTATTTTTTAATAAAAAAATATATAAAATATTAATATATATTAATATTAAATACTATGCATTACTATTTTTACTTATATATAATTTATATATATTAAATATATTTATATTATATATCTAATATAATAGTATAAGCTTATATATATATATATATATATTTTGATAAATGTCAAGTGGCAGCAGTAGAGGAAAAACAGCGGCAATAAATAAAAATTTAGCCGGATATTCAACGTTGAAATATGTTAATAGAGATAATTAATTTAAGTGGCCAACTAATTTTGGGTTAATTAATGAATGCTAATACTTACTAATAATAAAGAATAACATTAAAATACGGTTACTTTTTAAGACACACAAAGCTTTCTCTTTATCCAACTTTATCAAGGCTAATCCTGGTAAAATCTAATTAAATCCTTGTTAGTATTTTGTTAGGTTGAAGCTGTATGAAGTGTATGAAATGTATATAGAGTATGAGATGTACGAGATATATGGGGAGTATTAGATGTATGCGAAGTATGAGATGTATGAAGCGTATGAGATGTATGGGAAGTGTGAGCTGCATAATTGATAAAAATTTAATGAACTGTATAACTTCATAGATTTCTATACGTTGTATAAAAATATTGATATGAAATGACGAATGAAGTATAAAGTATATAATAACCCAGATTGAGATATATCTTACTTGACTGAAAAAAGGTTAAGCTATACAATAGAATAGCTGAGGGTTAATAAGAGCAGCAATTGACACTTAAGCCCTGATATAATAATTTGATGCCAACAACTCAAGTGGAGGCAAATTGAGTTATGAGTTGGGCCTGAATAATTGGATTGGTAATTAATTAATCAGTGCTAATAAAGTTAACAATATTGTATAGATATTAACTTTATTGTTTATTTAAACGTTTTTATTGACTTGCAGTTTAATTTGAATGTGATAAAAAATATAAACAAATAAGGGTAACTATTTGCATTTCAATTATCAGGTTTGTTACATTATCAACAGAAATAAAATAAAGGCAAAACAAAAAAAATAAAAAAAAATTTTTGAAATAAATTTTATTTACCCGCATTTTTTTTCTTTGAATTTTATTTATTTTTAATTTATTTCCTTTTTATTTATTTATATTTTTTTTTTATTAATATTTTTTACTCTTGCCATGGCTTAATGCAATTGTTGAATGAAATAAAACACTTTATAGGCAGGCTTTCATTTTGTTTAATTTGTTTTTTTTTCTTTTATAAATCATTGAAACTTTCCGAAGAAGAAGAAGAGTGTCATATGAAAGTATCAGATATATAAAGCCAGCTGATCTTATGACTATTAAGTAAAGATTTATGTATTGTTTTGTTGTATGCGCTTCATTTGAAACAATTTAAGCGTCACAATTTTCAATCAACAACAGAGTAAAAAGAATTAAAGAAAAAAATAGGGGGAAAAAAAATAAAAAACGATTTAAAGATAAGTTTTCGTTTTTGTTGTTGCTGTAGTAGTAGTAGTAGTAGTAGTAGTAGTTGTTGTTGTTGTTGTCGCGCTGCGCGAGATGAATTTAATTTGCTTCGGGAGAGCCACAACTGACTGTGATAGGCATACATACATATGTATAGTTAATAACAACAACAACAACAACAACAACAACAACAACCACAACAGAAACAACAACAAGTGTTGTGCTTAAGCCGAGAATCTTCTTAATAAACGTAATGCGTTCATTGACCGATTTTTTGTGTGTGTTTTTTTGTTAAGAAAAATCAATTAGAAAAGCGCAAAAGCATTTTTAAAGCTAGGAAAGTGCGCGGCTGGAAAGTGAAATACAAACAATAATTAGAAAGATGAGAGCAGGTGAGCAGTAAGATGAGAAGAGGAAAAAAAAAGTATAGAAAATTATTTAAGCGTTGACTTTCACAACGACAAAAAAAAAAAAAATAAAATTTAAGACTAAAAACTGTAATCGATGTAGCCGAGTTTTGGTTGAATTAATTAACTTATAGACAGATCTTAGATGCGAACTGTGCCAAAATGGAAACCGTTGCCATAATTTGCGCTTATGTGTGTGTGCTTATGTGTGTGTTTATGTTTGCGTTTTGTGCTTATTCTTCTTATTTATTTATATTATTTTTATATTATTCTTAATTTTTTATAGAGTCAAATACAAATGTTCATTATGACTATAACAGATATCATAGACTCTATATAGTATATAGTATAATTTGGGTCGAAAATTAACTGCTTTTGCATCTGATAAGAACCATTGCCGCCCCCCCCCCCCCCCCTCACCCCATCAACACTCCAGCCCGAAATGTATACAACTAAATGAAATGCGTTTGTTGACTGGGCGTGTGCCTGATAACTCTATATACCATATGATTACTCATATACAATATATATATATATATATATATATATATATATTTGTGATGTGATGTATCTTGAGCATTTCAGTTGAGGCAGAAGAAATTGTGGGTGCAGCATTGACGCAAATGCTGCCACAATTTACACACAATTTTTTTTTTTATGCTTCAGATAAGCCAAAGACAAACGCATCGAAATTGATTTATAGCAGAGAATTTCTTTATACTATTAAAGTTTATTTCTTTATATGTATTTATATGTATATTTATATATATAATTTGTTTTATATTTTGTTGATTCTAATAATTAAAGTTAGTCACAGCCATAACTTTAATTAATTACTGTCTGTGTTTGATTTTAGTATCGTTTTAATAGTTGAAAGCAAAAGTGTTTGATAAAATTGGTTTTCGTTATCAGTTAATAATTACTTTAGTTATCAGTACATAGATTTGTAGTCTAGTGTTATTAGTTAATACAACTACAAAAACTCATTTCAACAAACATAATAGTCATCATCTATATCTAATCTGTAACCTTTGTTGCTTTATTCCACAAATATAAAGCGGTTTTTTTTTTCTGTTTACTAACAAAAATGCAAATGCATCTTTATTGCATTCATTTAAATTTATTACTTTTGTGTTAATGCATAAAATATCAATTTCTGCATTTGCATTTGCATTGCAGCTTGTTAACATAATCATAAAATTTAATTTGCTTAACTGACCATAATTAATATGCCACATATATTATTAGTTTAATTAAACCAAATACACTTTACATTGTATCAAGTCATGGCTGTTTTAAGGGTATCAATTAAGCTATATTAATTTTGACAATAAGCTTAAATTATAGATTAATTGAAATGAAATATTTTTTCAAATTTACTTTTTTGTGTTTATATAAATAATAATTTTGTATATATTTTTTTTAAAATTTTTATGAATTTTTATATTTGTTAGTTTTTCTATGACGTTAATATAAAAAATATAAATTTTTTTAATTATATTTATTTATTTATTTTATTTATTTGTTTGAATAATTTATATTATATATTTGTTTTTTCAAATATTTATATATACTTAGATAATATTTACTTTAAAATCTCTAATTTTATTTTATATTTATTTTAATTTTTTATATTTATTTAATTTAATATTTATTTGTTTTATTTTTATATAATTTGTTTCATATTTATTATTTTAAATTTAATTTATTCTATATATAAACTTAAAAACAATAAATATATTATATCCTTTTTTTTATTTTTGTATTTCTATAAAATTTGATAATATATTTTATATATTATTGTTTTGAAGAGAAAATATTATTTAAAAATTATTTAAAAATAATAATTAAATGTTAGAAAGTGCAAAAATTCAAGATAATAAATTTCAATTAAATTTGAATTTTATAGTAGAATATAGATTGGTTTTTTTTATGTGTTTTTGCTAAAAATAAATAAATTTTTTATTCTTCTTTGTGTTAAATTATGATTGCATTTAACAATTACTCAATTTGTATGGAATGCGAATATAGATTATATATATTAATATATATATATGTAATTATCAATTTCTATGAACAACGATATCAGCAATTTGTTGTACATACAAAAAAAAAAAAACAGAAAGAGAAGGAAATGTGCAGCTAAAATAAGCAGCTAAATAAAAACTGCTAACGAAAGCAAAAAACTTAAAAGGCCATCGAAGTATGTTATATATGTGTTATGTGTGTGTGTGTTTGGGGTTTTTTTTGTGTGTGTATGCTATACTCAATTACACACAGTATATAAATATCATACATAATGTATATATATAAATATATATATATATATATATATATACATATCAGTACATATTTCCTTGTAGACACACAAAATCGTTTAATGTTGACTAATGCCTTCCAGATAAAATTCCACATTAATTCAATGAATTTTTACTGCAAAAATAATGCAACATTACTGTATATATATGTATATGTGTATATAGATATGTATGTATATACATATTTACATATTTGTACGTTGCAGGAACACGAACAAATTTTAACATTTGTATTTAAAGTGATTCAACGTTAACTATAAGATTACAGTCCAGACAGTTGCCACATTAAATAGATTATATAAATTATATACATACATATATAAACGTAATAATTGATAGATTTACATATATGTATACAAATATATAAAATGATATGATAAAAATACTATCACAAATTTCTGTTTAAGCTACAGAATTAAATTTTTAATTGTAAAACTTTTGAAATAATTTTGATAAATAATTTGACTTATTTAAATAAATTTTATTAAATTAATTAATATTAAATAGTTTCACTTATGCTAAGGCAAAGCTAATATGCATAAATAATGTTAAAAATTATTACATTTTTATTTCAAAGTTTTTCTTTCTTTTTTTTTTCTAACGGAATTCTTTGAAGAAGCCTTCGACTGCCAATAGTTGGCAAGGATGTTGCTTTGGATTGCCTTGACTAGTTAGTCATGGTTTTAATTATTTTAATATAAGAAACTTAATGATAATTAAGAAAGAAAAACATATTATTTAGACACTTATTTAGGCTTTTAAAAAATTTTTAAATGGAAAAGCTCAGCAAATATTTATAACAGTTTATAGTATAAGTCAAGGTCTTAAAAACAGTTTTTTAAAATTTTGGTTTCAATTACTTTTGCTTAGATAAGTAATGTCTGTTTCAGCCTGCTTTACTCAGAGTATGCCTTTGAGTTATTAGCTGCTTTGCTTGGCATTATCTACCAGTGGTGCACTTGGTGGTGCAGGCCATTGCCATTCTATGTGGTTATTCACATCTGTTTTAGTTTGTTTGCATACTTATTTGCTGTGAACTGTTGAAAACATCTTTTTTTCTTCTCTGTTTTGTTTTTACTTTTTCTTTTTAAATTGTTTTTTCCTTTTTTTTTGTTTTTTTTTTGTTTTTTTTTTGTTTTTTAAATATGTTTAAACTTAAAAGCTCTTAAAATGCAGCTGACAATAAATTCGCATGAATCAGCAGCGACGCGCTAATTTGCTACTGACAAGTTGAAGGCAGGAAGGCGTAGCAAGATGTCAGAGAATCGTAAAGGGTTTGGGAGGGGGGTATTTTTTTTTTTGTATTTTTATTATTTTATTTATTTTGTTTTTTATATAGTCGAAGCAGTATATGGATTGTTTCAGTTGTTGTTTTTTTTTTTTATAATTTTTATTTATAGCTGTATATATTATTATTTCTTTGGTTTTGGATTATTTTTACAGTGGAAACACAAAGAAGTGAACTTGTGTTGCATTTGGTTTGATTTGTGTTTTTCTTTTTGTTGTGTTTCATGTTGTTTGTGCCGTTGTAGTCTTTGTCGTTATTCATGCAACGGAAGGCTGTTGATTTGTTGTGTGTTGTGTATTGTGTGTGCGTGACTCATAAACAACGAAAGCGATTTGAAAGAGTAGGAAGAAGAGTTGCGTTGACCAGAATTGGCGTGTCAGGAAGCGCAGCTAACTTAACAAACACCAAAAAAAAAAAAACCATTCATTCTGTGTTTTGCATAAAAAAGGATTTTTTCGATTTTCTTTTCTTTTTTTTGTGTTTTTTTTTTCTAATGGAATGAGGCAAATGTTAAAGGGTAAATGGTAAATGGCGTTAAAAGGGTTGAGTTGGCATTTTGGGTTGAATTAAACCAATAAATATATATGTTCTAATATAAACTTATGGTTAAAGCAACATTTTGTTTGTTCAAACAAAATCTCCTATTCTACCGTTATTGTATCGCACTTGCAACCCGCTTTCAATGGCCAATGTTAAATGCCATTGATTTGAGGGCTATTGGGGTATTGCGCATACGACGCGTATTGCGTTCCGCACTCGATATTCAATATTATTTATTGCCATTGGCATTGATATCGTTATGTATATGTATATATATATGTGTGTATGTTTGTGCATGGGTGTTTGTATTGGTTGTTACTGTATTTGCCGTTGTTGTTGTTGTCGCACCCGCTTGAACGCATTTCGCTTCGTCTCCGTTTTCATGGTTTTTGTGCCCGCTTTGTTTGACTTATTGATTGAGTTATAACCGTAAATGGTGCGACTGTTTTCCAACAGATTTTGCTTAGGCATCATACATATGTATATGAATGTATATATATATATATAAGTATGTATATATATATATATATATATTTATATGTATAAATTTGTACATTGTTAAACTATATGAAATCGCCAGGTAACTGCACTCGTTTGCATTGAACGGTCAAATCAACAAATTGAATACCAACTGAAAACGGAAAAAGCGAAAAACGAAAAGCGAAAAGCAAAAAGCAAAACGGACGAATCTACCATTGAAGTCTTGAGTCATAATGATTCGCGTTGGGTTGGTTTAATATGTGCTTAATATAGTAAGCAATTGAAGTGCAGCTGCAATGAATCATTTTAGTGAATCAAACGAATCACTTAATGAATCACATACATACACATATCAAATGCATACGGTTGTATTCAACTTAGAATCAAATTGAAGCAAATACTTTGGAATACTGTTAAAATTTTGTAATGGCTTTGAATTGACTTAATAAAACCGCAACGTTACTCAATATGATACAGTTACACGTGTATCCATGTAGCTCTCTCTCTATATATATATATGAATATGTAAGTGTAAATATCTATGGATACTTGCCTATACATACATATATATATATATATATATATATATATATATATATATATTACTTGTACTTGTCTATTTGTATTACGTACAATACTTATTTTTTAACTTGTGTGCAGCGCAGCTGTGTCGCCCTTGCGCACTTGAACTTGATATGCAATCTCCTTGTTGTTGTGCTTGTGTGTCTTTGTCTAATGTAAGCATGCCCATACATACACACACACACACACACACACAGAGATACACACACAAAACAGAATTCCCCTATTTCGCCTCTTGACTGATATGCTGCATGCTGCAACCACCCCCGCATCTCATCATTAGCAAAAGTTTACGTTTCTTTTCATTCTTTCCTTCTATCTTTCAATTCATTTTCTGGCAATGCTACCAGACACCGGCACCAAGAACGGCACCGGCATTGGTACCGGCATTCGGCTCTTCCTCTTGCTCTTGCTCTTGCTCTTGCTCTTGCTCTTGCTGTTGCTGTGGCTGTTGCTGTGGCTGTGGGTATGGGTATGGCTCTGGCCTGTGGCCGTGACTATGCTTGCGACCGGCCCTGGCCCTGGCCCTGGCCGGTTCTTGTGGAGTCACAGTTATTTAAAGTCCAACACTTATACAGACAACCAAGAACACACATAACACTGACGCAAACACACACACACACAAAGCACACATATGCACTCACTTGACTTTAGGTTTGGGCTCCAACTTTAGCCTCGCTCTTTTCTTCCTTTTGTTCGTTACCGCTCACAGTTCTTACTCTTTTTATATTCTCTCCTACTCTGTCTACTCTTCTCTCTATCTCTGCTTCTCTCCTTCCCCCATATACTCTTGCTCAATATCTTCCTATTTGCAGAGTTTCTTTCGCGCTACTGCTGTTTGTCGCATCTTTTACGAGCCTAATTTTTGTTGCTTGTCTTTGCCGCATTTAATATTTTTTTCTTAATACTTATACATACAATGTATATATACTTATGTACATGCATATATATATATATATATATATATATATATATACTTATACTTATATATATATATTAAAAGATATGTTCGTATATATATATATTTATTTGTGTATGTATGCGTGTGTAAAAGTATCTCTCACCCTTCTTGGCTTGCTCTCAACGATTTGTTCAACTTCAATGCCGTCTGACATGTTGCTGGCTGACTTGGGATGCTGTTGCTGGGTTGCTGGGATGCTGGGTTGCTCCTGCGTTGCTCTGTGCTGCGCGTCTGTGCTGTGCGTCTGGCGGCTGTTGTTGCAACTCAAAAAAATATGAGTTCAATGAATTTTCGACGCTTTCCTTTGGTAAATCTTTTTATTGTTCTTTTATTTTTGTTTTTTTTTGTACAAAAAATTATGAATTTCGACAATTTATACACGACCAGAAACGTTACGTTTATGTTATTAAATGTCCAAACAAGGCGTCAAAAAAGAACGTTAAATTATTACGAAAAAAACAAGCAACAACGAATTATATAAAAAAAATGTTATAATAAAAAAAAATTAAAGACAAAGGCAAAAGGCAAAGGCAAAAAGGTTTTTTAAAATCGGAGTGACCAAAAAAAAATAACAGCCAACCGACTCCGTCCGACTCGTACGAATTGTTGCTCACGAATGCGGCTCGGGTGAGCGTACAACTCCAACGAAGTGACTGACGCAGAAGCAGCGCTTACCGCACAAAGCAAAACGACGAAAATGAAGCGAACAGCGCAGCTAGCAGCAGCAATGAACAAGCAAGTGGGAGCAAGTGCTGAAGATTCAATGTGAACAGAGTGAGAGAGAGAGAGAGAGAGAGAGAATGAAAAAAAAAATTATCATGATATGAAGACGGGAAAGGCAACACCAGCAACACCAGCAGCAATAGCAACAGCCGCCAACAGCAGCAGCGACGGCGCCGTCGTCAACGATTTTGGTTTTATTTTCAGTTTTAGAGTTGAAAGTGCGCGGGCAGCGACGTCAGCTGCGCCGTTGACAAAATGTTTGCCCCTACTTTGCGTGATTATATGTACACATATGTGCGTGTGTATGCATTTGCTTATGTGTTTGTGTTTCAATGTTTCTCTTTGTGCGGGGGCACGTTTGAGGATGCATCAGCACTATGCAGCAGCATTTTAAGATCAATTTTAATTTCATAAACAGAAGTTTAGTGTTAAGTACTTTAACTGCTAAGTGGTTATCGTTATTATACATATAAACAAAGGAATTGAAATTTATTTATATGCATATACATATACATAAGTATATTAAAATTCCTTTTAAATATAATAGAGGCTCTTCTTGTATATTTCCCAATTTTTTATTTGCTTTTATTTTGTTAAATAGTGTCATGTCGTAGTCCAGTGGTGTTTGTTGGACAGTTACAAAATCGGGTGTAGGTTTAACGGAATCTTTGTGCAAGTAATCAGTGCAGCAGCAGCAGCAGCCTTGATGTTATACCTTGCTAGGCAAGTGATGAGACTTGACACTGAGGATAAGACTGGGATTGAAAACGAAAAACGGGCACGTTGCAATCAAGTGCGCACGTACCAACTGATACTGCCAGATGTGTAAGGCTTTGTGTCTCTCTCTCTGCCTATATATGCTCCTTTATGTGTGTGTGTGTGTGTGTGTCAAATGTATAAATGTATGTGTTAATACATATAGTAGTTGCTCGTTTGTAAATTGCAATTCGGGTCAGACGGAATGGAACGGGACAGCAATGAGGCTTATCCGGTGCAGGGCTTATCGCCATCAGCGTCATTCACGTCTCTTTTTTTTTTTATTTTTATCAAGCATTAAGCAGCGCAGTGCCACGCAGCGCAGCGCAATGTGAATCAAGTAATCAGTTTGCCTGAATTATCCGTTGCTAAAATGTATATATAAATGAAAAGGAAAAAGATTTAGTTACAAAGAAACTGTTTCATTTTTTATGTTTAACTAAAATTGCTCGACAGACAGATACCCTGTAAGTTTAGATGGAGCAACTACATAACAGTAAACATATATATAATGAATTACATTTATATCAAATAAATTATAGACTACTTAATCATACACATATAGACTATAAGATACCCTGCAAATATAAAATATATCTAACAATTATATAGGGTATCTGCTATTCGGCACTTTTCGTAAATTCTCTGTATGTTACAGAGAAATTTGTTTCAAAATTGAATGTTTGTTATACCCTAAGGAGTCGTTTTCTTATTTTTTTTTGCCAATGTCCAAGGACATCATGGAGCCTTTAAGCACATCGTTAAGGCTTTAGGTTAATGCCCTTTATAGACATTGGTAGCACTTTAATATTCCATTTATAAGCCAAAAATTTGTTTGAATGCCATAAAATATGCACAGTAGTACAAAAAAGTTATTTAACACTCGGCTATTATTAACTTGGTTTATTAATTTTGTTGCTAAAGATAAAATGATATTTATATACATAAATATTAGTTTGTGCTAGTATATAGTATTATCTATATATATATAATGCTATTTTAATTGTTATCAGACCCGCGATTATACAGTAATGCACATTATTTTCTGTTATTTTTCTATTTTTTTTTTTTATTTTTTGTTTATTTTGTTTATTTAACAGGCAATAAAACAGTTGTACAGTATGCCAAATAATAAGAAAAACAGAAAGAAAAACAAGAACGGCATATGAGTTTAAATAGTATACAATCCATTGGGGAATGTTCAACTTATAGAGAAATTAAAAGAATGTATATTAAACTATAGAAAATAGTTTTGCATTTAATCGGAAATTCTAAAAATATTTATTAATTCTTTAGGAATTTCCTTATAAATTATATAAAGAATTTAAAATATTGAAATTTGAATCCAAGCTTATATTTCTGATTGGAAGAGAAACCTTTAAGCTAGAATTAAACTTAAGTCTGTTAACATTTCTTTTCTGGAGTTTATTAACTGAATTAAATGGAATTACCCTAATACAATAAGAACACCATTTATATATTTCCCAACAATTTTAACTCTCTTTTTTTTTAAAAAAATTTTCATAAATTTTCAAAGAAAACTTTTCTGAGACTTACGCGAATTTCTAAGTAAAGCACAGAAAGCATTGAAATTTATTATACGAAAGATACAAAGAAATAATATAAATTTAATTTAAGAATTTCTAGAATAGAAATACTTAATAAAATACCGTTGGAAAAGTCAGAAAATCTGATTAACATTATGTATATGAATTGCAATTAATCAGAGCTCAAAGACGAAAAGAAAAAGATATAATACACATATTGAAGCTATATCTAAAGATGCTTCTGAGCTACTCTTAATCAACTTAATAAGCTGTTCGCATAATAGAGTTTTTACTGTATATGACTAAGTAAAGACACCCTCACACACATACACACGCACACACACTGTATGCTATAAGTAAGTCTTTAACTTTTTACAAGATTTTCTTGGTATTATATACTTAAAGAAGCCATCGATAGCCACCCCTATAAAGCAGCTGCTCAGTGTAGGGGTATTAAGTTCGAATGCCAGACAGTATGTATGTATTATATTATATTTAGAGTATCGTGTCCAAAGAACTTTGTAACCAAGACAATAGTCCAGCATATGTCACATTGACTACAGTGATAATTGGGAGTAAAGTTAATTGTGTTTAGTTCTGTGTAAGATTACAATTACACTAATGTGTATATAATATACTACATATTAATACTTTACATATATATACATATACATATTATATACATATATTTACATATATATATACATACGTATATATATAGAGAGTGTCCTTGTTACTAAATAACTTCAGTAAGCTTCATGCTTTATGCTTGCATATAGATAGATAGTTAAAAGGCAGGACTTCTCAACTAATAAAAGGATATATGATGTATATGTCTATATATACAGTCAAGGCCATACAAATATACATATGTTAGGTTTATGACAATGATTTTTTAGTAGAAACAACTGAAAGGAAAAATTATAGAATTTTGTCAAAAAGCAATTAAAAATTGTAAGCAAATTTTCGATAGACGCTCAGTATATTGGAAAATATCCTTAGAAATTGAAAGTAAGGATTTCAAAACATTTTTTAAGTAAAATTTGGTATATACTGGCATCAGGCAATATCTAAAATATATACTTAAAATATACTTATATTATACTATATATTTTATAGGAAATTTTAACATAAGTACCAAGTTTATAGTTCTTTATATATATATATCTCTTTGTAAGGATATGCAGTGCGCTGATGTTGTATATAGGACTGTAATTAAACTGTTTTAAAAGTTGCCTATTAACCAGGCTAAAAGCAATATTTTTTTAATTAATAATCAAGGGACTTCAAACTGGTTTCATATGCAACAATTAATAATTGTAAAAGAGTTTTTTTTGCAGAGTTTTATAAGCTTCCTTTTTAAAGGTTTAAGTATGTATATAATAGTATAGTATATAGTATATATATATATATATATGTATATATCGTGTGTAAAGAATATAAATATAAAATAAAAATAAATATATAAAGTTATAAAAATTTAAATAATTAAATAAAAACTTTGAAAAATGTAAATCCTTAAAGTAAAGCAAAGAGCCAAAAAGTTAAGAAACGTTCAAATGGTTGTTGATTTATTAAGAAATAAGAAAGGATACGTTTTATATGATTCTATATAACCCATAATAGATTAATACTGAATAATATACTATATAGTATTTAAGCTTAATATATATATATTAATATATATAGTTACTATATGCATAGATTAGATATTTGGTTAATATTATATATATTTATAGTCCCCAAATGAGCATAAATGCTTTGTTGTGTCCTTTTAGGCTGCTGATCAGTTGACAGTTGCACAGGATATAAGCTATAAGACTGACATATCCTTTTATTAGCTGGTTTGCTGATTTGTCTCTTCTTTTAGTGCTGTGTCACTTGAGGTTTCCCTATGTATCCGAAGGCATTAGTTAATTTCCTTAGCACTTTGTTGTGCAACCTCAGGATGAGCTTGTGGTGGGATTTGTTGGTATTACCCCAGAGTTAGCTGCCATTGTTTGGTGTCTGCCTACGCAGCTTAAACAGTTTGCTAGATTGAGTTTGATATACAATTTTCTGTGTTACAGAATGCAGAACATTTTTCATTTAACTTTTTTGGCCAAGTTCGAGCTCTACTGAATAGCAACATTTGCATGAAACGCCAGAACCAATTTATCTAAAAGGACATCGCTGTGTTTGCCAGATAAAGGTCAGCCATAATATATACATATATATACTATATATATAAATTATATATGTACAATATATATATATATATATATATATGTACATATTTGTGTATGAAATTATCCCTAGACGTAATCATTTCGTTTTGCTATACGCAATTGTTTATCTTAAATTGGGCGTTATTCATATTGAGTTGAATATTAAGTGCCGCCTACGCAATTGAAGTTGCAACATGCTGCGGCAGCTTGTGTGTTATTTGTATGGCATGTTGCATGAGTGGCTGAGTCGCATAGATGTTGCTATGGTATGTTGCTGGCTATGACATATGTTGCTGCTGCTTGTTGCCGTTTGTTGCTGCTTGTTGCTGCTGCCACAATGTGGTGAATTTGTTTATTTTGAAACGCAGGCGCCAGTACATGCCCCATTAGACTGGCCAGTTGCTATCGACGCGTTCAACGTAACGGTAAACAGGCAGAGCGGACTCCGCCATTAAGCGACAACAACAACGACAACGACGTTGACGTCTAACGTCGGCGACGTACTTCGCATATTACGTATACGACCCATAGCAAACTCAAATACGACATTAAAAGTGCGCGTGCGCGACTTAATATATATAATATATATAAACAATTATATATATATATGTATTTTTTTTTTTAAATATTTGTTTTATGTTAGCTAAAGAACAACCAAAAAAAAAAAAACAATTTAAGCGGAATTGAATATATATATAAGTAAATATTTTTTGGTGCTGTTGTGTTTAACATTTCGGCTGTAATCCTTCGGATCCTTTCGTCCATATATTGATATACTGTAGCTGAGAATGCCACAAGTGCAGGGTAATGGCCACGGCAGCAACATATAGAGCATTGCTCGATTATTATTCAGATGCAAGGAATGCAGCTAGTCATATTGTATCCCTAACATTAACGAAATATAATAAAACTTTGCCAATGATTGGAAATGTTAATGGTATTGGTATTGGAAATGATAGCGATAGTAATAGGGATAGCATTATAAGCAGCGATATCTATGATGATGATAATAATAATGATGATGATATACTTGGCGCTAGCAATTATTATGTGATCACTGAAAGTGTGGAGACTCAAGTGAATGCTGGTATTGCCGCAATTGCTGGCAATAGCAATATCAATAGCAATATCAATAGTGGCACAGAGATGCCAGCCTGGCTAATTCCCAGCTATAGTGTGATCCTATTGTGTGCCATAATAGGTAATCTTTTGGTTATTTCAACATTGGTACAAAATCGTCGCATGCGCACAATTACCAATCTATTCCTGCTCAATTTGGCCATCTCGGATATGCTATTGGGTGTCCTTTGTGTCCCTGTTACGCTCGTTGGCACATTGCTGCGTAATTTCATATTTGGCGAATTTCTATGCAAGCTTATACAATTCTCCCAAGGTAAGCTAAATAATATATATATATATCAAATATATGAAAAATAGTTACCAAAAAAAAAAAAAATATTTGGGTATATATATAAAAAATAAATTAAAAAGGAAACTTTTAAAAAATCTGTGTGCAATTTTTGTGCAGTTTTTTGCTAGTATACGAAGTGAAGGAAAGGGCTAAATTGTATAGGGCGGTGTATAAAATATTTATTGTGTACATTATATAGGATACATATAAGACGAAGAAGAAGCAGCAGCAGCAGCACAAAGAGAAAAATATTAAAAGATGCTAGTGGAAAAAGCGCTCAAGTGAAGCAAATTTCCTGTTCCTTCTAACGTGGTAGCATAAATATTTGTGGCAAGGCTTAAAGGTGCTTAAATGCTGCAAAGCTGCCACAAGGATGTACAGCACAGTAATAGTAGCTTATAAAAATTATAGTGTACATACATACATATACATATATATATATATATATATATATTGTGTGATAACTGCTGCTGATTAAAAATAAAGTTGCCTTTTTGATGCTTTTTTTTTCTACACTGCTAGCATATAGCATAAATCTAGCTATATAATATATATGCATAGATGATTGTGATTTGCTTAAATTATATTTTAATTTAAAGTTTATAATTATACCGTTTGAAATCTGTACAATTGATAACACTTAAATCACTTGAATCAATATGCTTAAACATTCAATTATTCTATAAAATTCAGATCCTATTACGATTATATCAAGTGCTTTCCTTTTATGTATCCAAGTAGCACTTGTATATACATTTACATACATATATATATATATATATATATTTATATATATATATATATTTATAAACATGTTTGTATGTATTTGTGTGTTAGCACAGCTCATTCAAAATTCGGATTTAATTTATTTAAAATATTTATTTGACATTGATGCTCGTGTTACACACTTACAGATCTGACATTTGCAGATGTTACAAACAAGCTTGTTTTATATCTATGTGTCTGTGTGTGTGTCTATGCTCTATGTGTGTGTGTGTGTAAATTTACTAATACAAATGCTGTTATTTAAGCTGGCACCTGTATGATTATACATTGCATATCATGTTACTAAGCTAAGGATAGTCTGCTATATAATTGTAAATTTATACACCTTCACACACACACACACACACACACACACACACACACACATACACATACACATATACAGTTTGTCCTTGTGTATGTGTCCTTTATCCTAGTAATTTTATATATGTTACTGCAACTGTTACTATTATAGTCAACATTGTATGATTCATATCAAAATTTTTGTACGTATTATAAAGCAATTTATAGCTTTTTGCTGTCCTTTGTTTAAATTTGTTGCGCTTTTTCTGTGCTCTTGTATCCTGTGCTATGAATGTTTAAGGATATTCTATTCTAAATTTATTATTTAAGTATTATCTTCTACTGATGTAAATTTTAAAACTAAAATTTAGTTGTTGCATTGCAACTTTATTTAAGTAAATTAATTGACGAGTCTTTTGATAATTGCAAAAAGCCTTAAGAATTTTTTTCAACTTTGAAAAAAGTTACAGAAATTTATTAAAATGTAATTTATTATTTTTTTAATTTTTAGTGTAATTTTATTGATTATGAAATAAATCAAAAATTAAGTTACATTTTATTTGTAATTATTATTATAATATTATTATTTTATTGAAAAAATATAATAATATTTATAACTTTGACATTTTTATACGTTAAGCTAAAATTATTACTTTATTATAATTATATTATAATAAAATTGTTAGTATTTAATTTTAAAATAATTTTTTAATCATTATACTTATTATCTCCTTTGCTTTTGAAAAGGGTAAAAGTTAGCTATTGGAAATGTATAAAATGGAGTAGAACTGAGTCGATCTAACCATCTCATCTCCGTCCATTCGTATGAGCGCCTGTTTCGCAGAGACTATAAAAGCTAGAGCAATTAAATTTGGTATTAAGATTATTTGAAGACGCGCGCAACAGCTCTAAGTGTGTATAGGACTGTGAAAATGTACTTGTATGATTGACTGTGTATGTTGGCAAAGGAGGTTTTGTAGTCGGGACTACCTGAATACAGCTTTCCTATTTTATTATTTATTTATTTTACTCAGCAAAGAAGGGCTTAAACTTCTTCGCCTTGAGTAGTTCCAAACAAATCAATTACCCGCCTTGACGCGAGGAAAAGTACTGTCAGAGTTCAAAAAATAATAGTAAGAGAAGTATTACTGCAATATTATTATTATTTCCCGCCTTGATGGGAAACTATAACAGGAAATTAAACGCTTAAGTCAAAATAGTAAGAGGAATATAACAGGATTATAATTCCCAATCAAAAAAAAATATATAAAGGTAAACCAAAGTAACCTTGAAATACGAGTGTGAAATTAGAGTAACATGTACATATATTTGCTTTAACTAATTGGGAATTACAAAAAAACAAAAATACATATACATATATTTGTTTTAACTAATTGGGAATTACAAACTTGCTCCTGTTGGTATGCAATAGAAATTTGTAAATCACTAATTTGACTGATAACCTAGCAAGCGGAGCCTTTAAGTTTATTTTGCTTCCGTTGTTTCTGTTGCTTCCGTGGTGCAGGGCATAGCAACAATTCATCTGTGCTGAGGGGCATGAGTTCAACTTGCAGTTGCAGATAAAAATAAAAAAAATGTTAATTTTTTGTGTAATTAAATTAAATTAAATATCCACATTTTAATTTTTATATTAAAATTAATCACTTTAACATAATATGTTAATATGCTTAATATATTTTTTTTAAATTATAAATATTGAATTTTAAATTTTTTTTTTATAACTTTGTTTACATTTATCTTTGTTTTTATTATCATATTTTATATTTTCCATATTTTTTTTTTTATTTTATTCTGATATTATTTTGTCTGTTGTTAAATTTTGTAATTAAATCAATTAAATATTTTTAATTTCTTAATTGACAATTTAATATCAAAGGTGAACTCAATGCTAAATTAAGTAAAAAATTTGCTGTTAATTTCTGTATTAATTTTGTTAATTATATTAAAATGAATTTGGGGTATATTCAATCATATTAGAATTAAATATTGTAATTAATTTTTTGATTTTTGTTTTTAAATTTTGTTTAGCTGTCAGTTGGCCAAGCGAATTAATATGTTCCTTTTGGGGGGTATTTCGGAGTTATTATTTTGAGTTTTTTTTTTTTTGGGGGGTTTTTTTTTTTTGTTTATGCAAATTATATGCAAAGCGAATATGAAAGCGTCAAGCAACATGTAGCAAATCATATTGAAACGAATATCCAAAAGGAAGATAAAAAATTGTGATTGAAAACAAAAAAAAAAGCAGCAGCAAAAGAACAAAACCAAAAAAAAAAACAAATATAAAAAAAACAAAAATAAAGATAACGATGAACAAAGTTGATAAAGAATATAAAAATGAAAACGAAAATCAAAAACAATGACGAATTGAATATGACACGCACGAATGGCATTTACACAGCGACAGTGTCCAATGCTTCCATGTGTCCAGTAATAGAGTCCTGTACGTTGTGTACTGTATCCTGGGCAAATGCTTAACATTCTATTCTATATTCTACTTATAACATGACGCCATAATTTGTGCCAAGATTAAATCTGAACGCGTATTCTGTGCATTTTTACTGGCGTGTGGCACAAACTTTATGAGAATTGTAATAATTTTTGTTGCCACTTGGCAAGGTTCCATTGCTGGGCATATTATAATGATATATATATTGTATATATATAAGTAAGCAGATAAAACAAGTAGATAGTTAAGTATATAAATATATACAATAACAAAAAATATATATTAAACGTTTACAATTTGCAATTTATTTTTGCATAAAAATATAAAAATATATTTTATAAGCATAGCTTTAGTACATAGAAGTAACTGTTATATTAACGATTTTTTTTAATAATTTAATTTCTTAATGTATACAGTTAAAGTGTTTAACTATAGGGTAACTCGCCTTTGAGTATGCTATACTTACTGCTACTTATGCTATGAGCTTACATAAGCTTTAAATAAAATTTGCCTTAGGCCCTCGCTGGTCACAGCAGCCAGAAATTGGTGTCTCCAGCTATTTCCTATATATATATATATATATATATATATATATAAATGTGTGGGTGCTTGTGCGTATATTTGCTTGCTAATGCGCCTACATTATAATCATAAACATAACCAACAATGAACATGCGGACTAGAACCTAATTTTACCTAATTGTCTTACCAACAACAGCTATTGCTTCTGCTTCTACTTCAGCTTCATCTTCAGTTTCAGCTTCAATAGCCGCTGCTCAATCTAAATTCTACTTTTGGTTTTTAGATGCTTCATTTTGTTTCTTTCAATGGAGGGAAAGGGGGTGTTAAGTAAAAAAAAAGTTTGCTACACACACACACACACATACACACACAAATATACACATACATTAAGCAACAGCAGTAAGAAAAGTCCTATGGCAAATGTCTTTTTAATAGAATCAGTCTGAGGCTGACAAGTGTTTGATTTGAAGTTATTTGATGGCATTTTTATACAGCGTTTCATATATATATATACATATAGATATATATACTATAAAGTACTTATATACTATGTATATATATATATATATAAAGCTTAATGGCTTGTAACACATGTTACAGTCAACATCAACAAGCAGCAGCCAGCAGTCAGAAGGACAATAAAGTCAACAGACATTCAAATATTCTGCAACAAAATTAAGTAAAGTATCAGACTATTAAATAGTAACAGACTTAACTAAGCTACAAATGCTATATACATATTGTGTGTATATAGATATATATAGTAGATAGCATACAAATAGACCCTTATGTACAATATGTTTTGCATATAGGAAATGAAAAAAGAAAAATACATTAAATTTTATATTAAAGTGAAATTAGTAGAAAGAGTAAACTGTGCTTGGACTGTGACTGTTATACTATATATATATATATATTATATATTAAAATGTATACTTTCGTTTATGCTTGTTTTTACTGTATTTTTGTTTTTCTATTGCTTGCTATTGTTGCCATTTTTGTTGCGTTTGTTGTTGTTGCATTAGTTTGGCGTTTGGCAAAATGGAGTTCGTGCCAAGAGAAGTCAATAAAACGATTCGCATGCGTTGATAATCATAAAAAATTATTTTAATACACATATACGCACGCACATATACACATGACAAACTTATACATATACATATATATATTCTTGTGTGTATAGTAGTTTATTTGGCAATACGCCCTTATAGCCATATTTGTAATTTGAGCTAATTGAAGGCAACGCCAAAAGTTAAGTCCCAAATGTAGATGAAAATGCTATGAAAACTGTATTTTAGTGGTCCATTATTATAATTGGCTAACACTAAATGGCTTGAAGAGGCAATCTTCAAGACATATATATATATATATATATATATATATATATATTTAATGAGGTGCAAAACCGCTGCTTAATTTGCAAGTTTCCTTGAGAATTTTGAATTTCATTTAATGGTAAGAAGTAATATTTTAGCTTAAATTCCTTGGCTTAAAAATTTCAACCCTGTTTAAGCATATGTTGAATATTTATTTATTTTAATATAAGTATTATTTTAATATAAGTAAAAATATATATATTAACATATAGATTTAAATACATATCAAGCCTTTAATATTTTATTCTTTTACTTAAATTTTTTGCTTTTTGAACTGAGATCCTTTATGTCCTTTATGTTAACAATTGTTAATGACCCTTTTGTGATAACTGTAAACTGCTTACAAGCCAACTGTAAGCCTTATAATGAGCATTGTTTTAACCAAAAGAACTGCACTTCTAGGGGATATATCCAGGCAAATAGTTCTGTGTGTGTATGGGCAAAAGGGAAAAGGGAAAAGTAATCGGATAAATGTGTGCAGAATATAAAGTGAAAGAGAAAATAAATGTAAAGTTAAAGTAAAAGTGTGTGTGAAAGAGAGGAATAGCAATTAAGCATACTTTAGTTAAGATTACACGACTGATAGATACCTTTTAATCTGAATTATTTACAAAACACTTTGAAAAAATGTTTTTTCCACATCTTTTGGAAATTTGTTGGAAATTCTAAGTTATTGTTGTTGTTGTTGTTGAAGAGATGTTTACACTATTATATGGTTATGGTACTTAAATGCTATGACCCTTTACATTTGTTTTGCTGCTTCTTTTTTTTTTTTGGGGGTATAACACAAACAATGAGTGAGAGAGAGAGAGACAGAGGGGGAGAGCAAGAGAGTGAAAGTGAGCTCGAGTGAGTTCAAACAAATGCGTTTGCCCCAAGCCAAAAACTCATTAAGCAAATTGTGCAACCTGCCAAGGATTTGTTGTTTTTACACACTTTGCTGACTCCTCTTTGTACCTGCTTTCTCCTTTCTTCTTCGTACTTTCTTTTTTTTGCATTTTCCCCTATTTTTTTTGGGGACTAGAGCAATGTGTGTGTGTGTGGCAATAAAAACGACAATTGTCAAAAAAATAAACAAGGCACCTCTTAAACAATGCACTTTCCATGTCATGTGCTCTGCCACTGGCTTCGTCTCTCTGTCTCTGCTCTCCGCTTTGCTCACTGCTGCCTTAATCCTGTCGTAGTTAGAGAAAGAAGAAAAAAAATGGCAAAATAGTATTCTGGTTTTTGTGTGTTTTGCATAGAGATAAAATTGTATAATGTGAAAGCTCTCTTTGGTCACATATGTCATATGCCCATTTTTAACACACTTTCTTTTCCATGTGTATAGTATGTGTGTGTGTATGTGTGTGTGTGTGTGTGTGTGTGTGTGTTTGCTTGTGTGTTATGTTAACAACACATTCTGCATTTTATATGAATGTTGCCAGGCATTAAAACTTTTGTTTTTTAACACATGCTTTGGCTCCAAAGAGCAGCAGCAAATTTTTCATAAACAAAAGCTGCCAATAACAATAACAATGAAAATAACAATAACAACAGCAATTACAACAACAATTACAACAATATTATAAATAACATATGACAATAATACATAAATACATACACATAAATGTATTCTATTAAAGTAAAATTTTTCTTTTTATTTTCTGCTTAAATCTTGCTTTCTTTACACAAACTCCTCAGGGAAGAGGTGAATGGGAGAACAAAACAAAAAAAAAATGATAAAAAATTATTAATAAATTATAAGCAAACTTTGTGCGTAGAGTCAAAAATATTAAGGAATAAGAAAAAAATATAATTTAATTTAATATTTGCATAAAATAGTATAATATTTAATATTATCCTTAGAGAAAATATTTTTTGCTTTCTATTTCATACAAAACGCACCTGAAATTTGCTTTAATTTTGTGTTAATAATAGTATTTAATTGTTGTTCCAAATGTGCCAAAAAAAAGTGAAAAAAATAAGCATATACTTAACTTATTTAACAAGCATAACTGTAATAATAATAATAATATGAAATGTGAAGAAGAAAACGGAAGAAAACTCCAAACTATTTTCCTAGTGAAAGTTTTCAGTTTATTGTTTAATGTTAAAATTTGGTATCTGCACTGAAGTTGGTCGATAGTCTTGGCTAATGAGTCCATAGAGATTCTTGCAAGCTGTTAGCCAGATTGTTATCTTTGTAACTGTTATCATCAAATGTTCCAAAAAAAAAAACAAAGTTGTTGCCATTGAGATTTGTTAAGAGGCAAGTTTTTAATGAATGCACATTTCTTGCAATCTTCTTTCTAAAACTTTCTATGTATGCGTATGTGCGTGACTATATATGTTTGTGCTTGTGTGTGATTGTATGTGTGTGTATGTGTGTTTTATTGTGTGTGTGTGTGTGTATGCTTTGATTACCACGTGCACTTAAGGTACATAACGACAAAAAACAGTAAAGCCACAAATTCTATTAAACATCACTTGGAAAACTTCAAGTCTCCAGATGGTTACTGTCTACAGTGTTACCCGGTTAAGTCAAACTTTTCTTTTACAAACACATACATATGAGTTACACACACACACACACACATACGCACATTGGCCGCAGATTGTGTCTACAAAGCCAGTTTAAAATTCTTACTTAATTTGATAAAAAGGCGGGCGCTGAGCACTTTGCCAAGTTTGTTTCACTTGAGAGTTAAATAGAATTTGGTCTTACCAGGTCTTGAAATTTAGCTTGCTTCAAAGTTCTTTTCTATTTATTTTTTTATTCTGTTGGCCTATGGCCACGCCCTACTCCCACTTGTAAAGCCACCAGTTGGCAGCTTGTGTGGCGCTTAAATGCCAGCGTTTATGTGTTAAATCCATCGAATATAAGCAAATTTGCCAGTTTGTTGTTGATGTTGGTTAAAAACTTTTCTTTTTTTTTTCGTATATATATATATATATATTTTTTTTTTGAAAACAGTATTAAAATTAACCCAGCATGAGCCGCCGTATTTGAAAATAGCAAAACACTTTTCCAAAATAAAAATAGATACCAAAAAAATAAGAAGAAAAAAATTAAATAAAAATAAACTTTTTCAAAAGTATCAAGTAATTGAATAAAACGTTCAAGATTTCTTTTTTCTGTATTTTTTCCCCCCTCATCCTTCTTTCTGCTTGACTGCTTTGTAACCAAAAATAACCTGACTTGGCAGCTACTTAACTTGGCTGACAATGAAAGAGATAATCAAGTTTTCAATTTCAATATCAATTCGAAATTTATATTCAAAATTGCTTTCAAAACACACACACACACACAAAGAACATGAAATATCAATCAATTAGTGTATAAGTTTTGATTTGCTAAAGGATAACGCAAGGATACAGCAAACGTAGCAGTACATGACTATATGCTTATGTAGAGGACATGCAGCTTTGCTGTTCATATTCATAATACGCTAAAGGGCAAACGCTCAAAAGGATATTCAAGTGACATTCTAGCTGGCTAACTAATGCCAAGGATTGGCATGTCTCAAAGGACTCTGATTTGCCTTAAGTTATAAATAAATTTTATGCCAACAGCTGTTGGCAGTACGTTTACGATAACTACTGATAATGCAGATTAAAGATAAGCATAACTACTGTTAAATATAGTTAATGTAGTACTTGGGTTGCAAGGTTATAAGAGAGTAATTCCCTTTATATCATTCTTAATAAAAATATAAAAAAAATAATAAAAATTATAATTTTAGCTTTACGTTGTTGAGTGCCAGCAAAATTTCATAATCCTATTTTTTTTTTGGGTTTTTATTTTATATATTTTTTAATTCTTATAAAGGTTATGAAGAAGTCTCTTAAGTATTTAAGTGGTTCACATTTTAATCAAAGTTTTTATAAATTAAAAAAAAAATAAGAAAAAAATTGTTTTTAAACTGAAAAAGCTTTATAAAAAAGCTCTTGTTTTTTTTTTCCTTACTATTTTTCTATCAACGGCTTGGTACGCTGGTCAGCAGCATAAGTTTATTAACTAATATTAACTAACTCTGACATGTCGTTTATCAAACGCTGGTCAACATGCTGTGCATAAAACTTTTCAAAACTATACACATACATATATAAATATATATATATATATATATATATATATATATCTATAAAGTTGATGAAGAGCAGGCACGTGTCAGGGACTAAAATTAGAGGATTCGGCGATAAAATAACTTTTGCGTTGAATTTTATTATTATTATGTATTTTTTTTTTTTTGTTTTCTATCAGCAGCTGCAGCTAGTTGGGAGACACTAAAAGTGGCAAGCAGACAGCGCATGGTAATGAGTTCAACTAATATTATAGTACACGACTAATGTTATATCCTGTAAGCTAATGTGCGTTGTACTGAGTTGTTGTTGATTGATGTAATGCAACTAGCAAAAGAAACTCTTTTTCTATGTATACAGTTTTATTTTTAAAGGGTATTAAATGACTTTGTTATATCAAATATGTCAAGTTCAGAAAGTTTTCTTTAAGCTGTTACTGTTCATAATTTATGTACCCTTAAGTTAAAGCATAATCAGTTGAAGTTTTTCAGACATGTTATGAAAATACTTTGTCTAAAATTTGTTTATTTTAAGCTTGTTTTATATACATGTGTATACTGGTTTTTAATACGAATATTTTTATATATAAATCTGTACAATCTCTTTGTGTATATGATTGACAACCTTAACAGCTTCTACTTTGAATCATATATATATTTAATCTTCATAAAGTTCATCGAAATTTTGACGAGAGAGACTTAAGGTTTATGATTGTCAATCAATTTTGTGTTACGACTTATGTCACTTAAGGCAAGTGCTTTTCTTTTAAGGGACAGCCCGAAAGTATGCAACATTTGTAGCGACTGTTGCTAGGCTTTTGCTGCATATGTTTAGTTGGCGCAGGCAGATTATTTCTAGTGGACATTGGCCTTGGCAGTTATCCTTTTGCTGTTTTTTTTTTATCTGTTTCCAAGTTTAGCTAATAAAACTATAAATAGCCTAACCCATATAAATATGCGTGTGTGTGTGTGTGGCATATGCGAAGAAATGTTTGTTGTTTAACTTTAGCATGGAAGCTCAACAGTTTGATTGATTCGCCCAAAGCGTCATGACGACTAAATCATTTTAAAATACAAACACAATTTGTAAGCGCCTTAGTAAATGTAAGTGTTAGTGCGACTAGGCGTTAGTATATGCACATGAGTGTTCATGTGTGGGAATGTGTGTGTGTGTGTCTGTGCCAGGGCGTTTGTAATTCAATTGGCAAATGCAAAACTGACAGCAAATCAGATGATGGCTGGCAGCAGCAGCAGCAGCAAAATAACGAATAAACATTGAACACGAATTCAATTTCAAGTTTTCTTTATTTACTTATTTATTTATTTATTTATTTCCTTTCTTTTTTTATTGTTGTTATGCTTGTTCATGGTATTGTTGTTGTTGTTGTTGTTGTTGTTGGTGTTGTTGTTGTTGCTGATTGAATTTGATTTGTGCAGAGCGCGCACGCAGCATCTTTAACGCTTTCTAAGCACGACGAACCACAAATCCAAAATGCTTTCAACTCAGCTTCGAAATTCTGATTTAGTCATAGCCATTGCTAAAGACACAGTTACTTCTACAGTTACATTTACAGTTACAGTTATATTTGCAGTCACAGTTAGAGCTAGAATATGAGTTTTAGGTTTTTAGCTTGAAATTTCAGATTTGAAATCAGGCCCTTAATCCGACGTGTTAAGCATATTACGTATACGACAACACACACACACACACACACACACACACACACACATACACAAACATATATACATATAAACTTAGCCCAAAGCAAAGAACATAAATATGCGTAGCAGACGCTGTGACAGGCCCAAATTTATAAGCGTCAGTTGGGCGATAAAATTTGATTGCCGCAAATAAAAGGGGCGTGGGCATTGAGTTTGTTGCCTGGTTTATTGGGCATGAGCATGACAGATTTAAGCAACCACAAGGCACAAACCACATAAAGACCACAAAATTTGTTTAGCACGCCGAAATACAAACGAAAAGACGATTATAAGCGCCACACGGTAAAGGCAATGTATGTAATAGCAATGCAAATGGCAGCAGGAAAAGGTCCTAACCTGATGACATATGGCCAAAATGAGTGCGTGCTGTTTAAGTAAAGGTCCTTTCGTTTCACTGATTGCAACTTAACGCATGTCGATGCTTTATTTTCATTTGAGAATTTAAAAAATATATATATATATATATATATATATATATAAATAAATTAACCCAATTTATGGCAGGAAAACTCCTTCCAATAATCCAGCAACAACCCATTTTTATACCAGTTAATATCTTACTTCCTCTCTCATTTTCTCTCTCTCTTTCGGCTCATATGCCACCAATTTGGTAATAGAAATATTCTATACTCATGCCCCCTTAAATTCATGCCATGTTTCAATGTCAACCACTTCCTAGAAAATGTTGCCTTTCCTTTTTATACTCTTGAGCAACTTTAGAAGAATATATTGGGTAATGGACAGGAACGGTCTGTCAAAGCTTATGGCCTAATTAAGAATAAGTGGGCTAAACATTATACCACATATTTATATATATATATATATATATATATATATAATACATAAAGATTTCTTCGTTTTGATATTTTGACTTAGGTTTTTTTTTTATTTTGTTATATTTCATTTTAAGCTGGAAACTGATATTTCTCCATTTACATATTGCTTTTAAGGGGGGTGGAGAAAAATATCCAGAAAAATATTATATATTTGCTTTTATGAAATTTTATTTATTATTTTATATTATTTATATATTTTCTTTTGCATTATTTGTTTTCTTAATATTTTATAAATATTTTCTCATAAATATTTTTATATTTTGTTATAAATTTTGAAATTTATTTTTATTTTATTTTTATTCTATTGTAGATTTTTATTTTAAAAAAAAACCAATAAATGAGGTAAGTGTTTTATATTTAATTATGTAATGATTTTTGTACCTTTTCCTTATTTCTTTTTATTTATTTTTTTATTTTAATTAAATGTTTTTATTGTTTTTTAATGTTTAATTATATTTACAAGCTCTAATTCGAATTCTAATTCTTGTTAATTAGATATAAAATTTAAGAAATTTTTATAGGGTATTTGTTAGTCGCATTTTTTGCGCCGGAAGTAACTTAATCGTAGCTGTTAACCTATATTAACCGTTAGAAATTGGAAACCATAATTGAAACAAAAGCTTTTACCGTATAGTGTAAACAAAATATAATAGTAACCTTTTAGTTATATAATGGATGGCTTTAGTTTTAGACGCTTGAAAACATAGCAGAAAAACAAAAATAGAAAAACAATATGCAAAACAAATTAACACAATTTTCTTGGAAAATGGGCTCATTAGTGTTTTCTTAATTGGCTCTCTGGAATGTGGAATGTGTATGCGTAGGGGTTAGTATTTTTATTATTGCTTAAACAAGGATTGATACATATTCAAGACTTTTCTATTTATTTATTATTTTCAACTTTATTTAGCATTTAAAAATATCCATCCAAAACCCATACTAAACATGTTTATTAAGCAAAGATTTTAGTTAAAAGAACTTAATTTTTGATACATTTAATAATAAAACTATTTTAAAGCTTTAAGGATCGAATAATAAACACAAAAGTTATTTAAGAAAAACTTTCCAACACGCAACAGCTTGCGCTGCGTGCAGAGTTTTGTATGTATGTAGGTATATCAAATTGTGTTTATGTGTGTGTGTATGAACTGTTTTTATTTATACTTATCAACGAAAAGCATTAAGCAACAATAACGGTGCTAAGCGGCCATTCCTCTGGCAGGTAAGCATGAATTTTTGACTCAACAAGCAATCTCGACGGGTGGTTGAGTCGCTTTACGTAGTTGAATGCAAGCAGCAAACTCCAAACAAAGTCAACACACACGCATACGATACATACGTATGTACAGATTTTGTGTGTTATGTGTGCAAATTGTGTTAGTGTTAAAAACAAAAACCAACCGCGTGAGCTTAAACCCCAATTTGATTATAATTCTCACAGTAGACAATGTCTACAACAGAACCGAACTTACGCTTCGTGCATAGCTCGTTTGCCAATCGGTTATGCCGATCGTGTAGCTGGCAGAGTTAGCAGCTTAGGTGTTAGTTCTCAGTGCCCAATGTGAAACTTATGTTTGCATAACCGTTTGCAACTTTAAGCAAACGAATGCTAAATTAAATTTTAGCATTGCAGAAAAATTGCTTAAAGCGAATTATTGTACATTGAAACTGAATAAAGCGAACTTTTGTTATACTTTGTGTGCTATAAACGTATAACAGCTACGTCAGGGGGATACAAAACGATAAGGCATTTGATTACCTAATCAATATTAATAACGAATTGCTTTACTTTGTGTCACAGCAATATTTCTTTGAAGTTTTTTTTTTCAATGAATTTTAATATAAAATTTTTACAGTTTTAAACTTAATAAATACTTATTAACTATCTGTAAGTATATACTTGGAATAAGAAAATATTTTCTCTAATGCTTACATATTTTAAATAAGAACAAAAAGTATTAAAAAAAAATTCAGAAGTTATTATTTTTAGTTTAGATTTTTTCGATATATTTTGGAAGTGCTTATTCACAGTCTTTTACCTAATAAATAGTTCAACTTCAGTACAATTATTTTATTGCCCCCTTAAATATCTTATAAGTTTGTTCAATAAATTACCAATAAAAGGATTGGTTTTAGTAAATGGGAAATATTATAGATAATATTGTAGAATAGCGTGTAGTGTGTGTCCTTGTCCTGACAATAATGTCAATTGAACTGTGGCCAACACTTGTTAATATATATATGTATTAAGTATTGTATATGTATTGGTTTAATCGATTGGATTAGAATCAGTTTGGCGCGGATATCAAACCAATATTTTAATAATTAAAGATTTATAAAATAAATATATAAGAAATATAATCAAGGATATTAAATAAAATTGCATCAGTTTAAATTTATATTTTAAGTTCTTTTGCCTTTTAAAAAGAGGAAAAAATAAGAGAGGTAATGGATTTCTACAAAATCGAATAGTATATAACAGTTAGATATAATCACTTGAGACTCCTAAAAGGAGGGCGTAACAACAGCTTACTGTGCGTGTAAAACTGTGTACATGTGTGTGTGTACGTCTGTGTATGTTGGCAAAGAGGTTCGTCTTGTCGTCAGGTACACTTGACTGCAGCTTTCAAATATTTTTATTTATTTATTTTACTCAGCAAAGAAGTTTTTACACTTCTTTGCCTTGAGTAGTTCCAAAAAAATCATTTACCCGCCTTAACGCGATGTAAAGTACTTCCAGAGTTCAATAAGTAAATAGTAAGAGGTGTATTACTGCAATATTATTATTATTTCCCGCCTTGATGGGAAAGTATAACAGGAAATGGAAAAGGAAAATAGTAAGAGGAATATAACTGGTATATATAGTATAATTCCCAATTAAAAAAAATATATGAAGGTAAACCAAAGTAACCTTGAAATACGAGTGTGAAATTAGAGTAACATATACTTATATTTGCTTTAACTAATTGGGAATTACAAAAAAACAAAAATACATATACATATATTTGCTTTAACTAAGTGGGAATTACAAACTTGCTCCTGTTGGTATGCAATAGAAATTTATAAATTACTAATTTGACTGATAACCTAGCAAGCGGAGCCTTTAAGTTTATTTTGCTTCTGTTGTTTCTGTTGCTTCCGTGGTGCAGGGCATAGCGACAATTCATATATTCTGAGGGGCATGAGTTCGAAATGCAGAAGCAGATTATATTTATGTATATTTTTTTTTTTGTAATTAAATTATAATTTTAAATTCCTTTGCAAAATCGAAGCGTAAGTAACTGGTAGAAAAAATCATCTGACATCCTATAAAGTATATATACTCTTGATTAGGATGACTAGCCGAGTCGTATATAACTGTACACATGTAGGTGTGTATGCCTATATATGTGGGCAACGACTATGAGTCGGGTACAACCGGTTTACTTCTTACTTGTTAATAATAATTTTTTATAAAATCTATTATTATTAAATTTATATAAAATACATTAAAATTTATTTTTTTATTATTCATTTTAATTTATATTTTAATGTTAACGTCTTTTCATTTTATGTATGTATTTTAGTAGGCGTCTTAGCATGGCCTAAAGATAATAATTGCCTTAATAAGTATGAGGTAAACTCAAGTGTTTATGTTTATTTTAGGTGAAATTTAATAAAAATAAAAATGAAAATAAAATGAAAGGAAAATTATATAGAAATTCCTTTGGAAAATATTTTTCATAAAATAATTTAATACATATAAATTTTAAGTGAAATAATTATGAAAAATTAAATTTAATTTATATTTAATTTTTGCTTTTGTATTTAATTTTCTTTTTCGTTTTCATTGTTGCCTTGCAGCGACTTCTGTTGCTGTTTCCTCATGGACTTTGGTAGCCATCAGCTGTGAACGTTATTATGCCATATGCCATCCATTGCGCTCGAGGTCCTGGCAGACAATAAGCCATGCCTATAAGATAATTGGTTTCATTTGGCTTGGTAGCATACTCTGTATGACACCGATAGCTGTTTTCAGTCAATTGATACCGACCAGTCGTCCTGGTAAGTCCGATGGCATTGCATTGCATTTGATATTTCTTTGTGGTCGAATTGCATTATTTGGGTTTTTGCTTTTATTGCAGGATATTGCAAATGTCGTGAACAGTGGCCAGATCAGGGTTATGAACGTTTCTATAATATAATGCTGGATCTTATATTGCTTGTGCTCCCTTTAATGGTGCTATGTGTTGCCTATATACTTATCACACGCACCCTTTATTTGGGCATGGATGTTAGTACCGATGCAAGGATACCGCTTAACATTGGTAGTGGACAGCCGGCAGCAACGGCAACAATTGCAGCCACGCCTGGTAGTAGCAGCTGTGTCCTTGTTCTGAATACCAACTCTGAATACAATGGTAAGTTATTGCCGCATTCATGTACATGGCCACGCCCACTCACACGCCCAATTGGACAAACTGAATGCGCATCTGTAATTTTTTTCCATTTTTTTTTTTCTGCCTTTGCACAGAGAACAGTAACAATAACAATGGTGGTACAACAACAACCACAGCTGCTGTTACAGCTACAACAACAGCAATAGCAACAACGACACTCACAACGATAACAGCTACAGCAACAGCAACAACGACTACAACAACAGCAACAACAACAGCAGCAACAGCGGCAACAGTTACATTGGCCAAAAGCTCGACTTCATCGCCAAGTTTGCGTGTGCACGATGCAGCGCTGCGTAGGTAAGGCTATAACCTATGAACTATGACCTTAAACTGCTGTTTTAAACCGACAATAAACAGTCCAATTGTTTCTGGACACAGAGTTTCAGAGTTATTATATTCATACATAGTAAAGTAATGAATTTGATGCTATTATTTGATATGAATATTTATATGCAGTCAGTATCAGATTATTTATAATGTTATAAAAAAAAGCAAATAAAAAAGTAAAACAAAATTAATTTATTATTATTTTTTTTTTAAGAAATATATTTATAATATATAATTAAGTTTTCAATTAAAATTCTATTATTTATTATTCTAATTTATAGATCAAACGAAGCAAAAACATTGGAAAGCAAGAAACGTGTTGTGAAAATGCTTTTCGTTTTAGTACTCGAGTTCTTCATATGCTGGACTCCACTGTATGTCATTAATACATTAAGCATGTTCATTGGACAAGCACTATACGAGTATATTGATT
This sequence comes from Zygothrica quintamaculata, assembly GCA_037044455.1. Lineage (NCBI taxonomy): Eukaryota > Metazoa > Arthropoda > Insecta > Diptera > Drosophilidae > Zygothrica > Zygothrica quintamaculata. Next base: position 105,065 of record JBAMBS010001343.1, read on the forward strand.
ACTCATGGATAAGTTTCTTACAATTATTGGCCTACTCATCAAGCTGTTGTAATCCAATTACCTATTGTTTCATGAATGCCAGCTTCCGGCGTGCTTTTGTCGATACATTCAAGGCTTTACCCTGGCGTCGCAATAGCGGCGGTGCCACGGCCGCAGCTTTCTCTGCCAGTCAAGCGGGTCTACCAGCAAGTGCTACCAAAACTAGTCATGGCCTGGCCATTAGCATGGATACCTGGCGTACACGTTCCCGTCATGAGCAGCTACTCAATTCAGTTGTTTATACAAATAGCGCCGCAGCTGTTGATAGTCCTCAGCTATAGATTGATCCTTGATATCCTGAATAAATACATACTAATTAGTCTTACTTACTTGTAAATATGTAAATGTTGCGTAATTTTTTTTTATAGTTTTTATTTAGATAACAAATTTAATGTTAAGTAAGTCTTTTGACGTTTTAATTTTAACTTCCTATGGTTGCAAAAAATATATACATACATATATATATATACTTATGTGTATATATATGTATATATATATATAATATATATATATATATATATATATATAATTAAAATTAATAATATAATTAATAAATATATTTATGAAATCTAAGATATTTTTTCTGTCTTGTTCTTTAATTATTTACAAGTCTATCGTTTTCTTGCAGAGTAAAATGCAAAATGCATTGTGCTGAACAATTGCTTTCAAACTGTCAATAGTTCAATGCTTGCATGGAATCTCAAACTGTGCAAGTGAGCTCATTTCAGGTGGCCAAGCGCTGTTTTAGTTTGAGGTTATGTTTGGATTGTGATAACTGAAAAGGAAACTTCTTATTCTTAATTATGCTCTCTCTCTCTCTCTTTATATGTTTCTTGTTAATAACAATGTTGCTGTTTTAATGTGTTAAATTTTTTTGCTTCGCAAGATGATGCCATATAAGGCTCCATGCGACTCTTAAAAATAATAATACAATAAAATTTCCGGAATATCTTTTCGTTGGTTATATATTAGACTTCTATTTTGATGCTTCAAATGATGCTCAATATGACTTCCAATATGATTCCAAAATTAATCCAAATGTGATTCCAATGATATTTTTTAAATGGTTTCATTTTGTTAATAGTTTGGTAAATGATTCTCAATATGATTCCCAACATGATAACCAATATGATTCTCAAGACGATTTCCAATATTATTATCAATTCAATAATAAATATGATATTTGAAACCTTTTTCAATATTTATATCAATATAATTTATCAAAGGTTACTCTGTATATCTATTACATTATTTTTTTTTGTTCGTGCGCAGTTGCAATATTTTGAGGGAGCAGAAAGTAAATTAAAATAAAAATAAAAACAAATTAAACAAAAAAAAAAAAGAAAAGAAAAACGCAAATAACTGAAAAGTTGCCAGATGTTTGCAAAAAAGGAAATGAAAACAGCAAAGAAAATGTTGAGGTCGACTATGTCCGACTACTAGTAACCTTTAACCTATGCCTGTCTACGCACATCTAAATGCTCGACACAACGCATAACCTGCAGCTGTGAGATGTGTAAAGAGAAAATAGAACCACAATTGACCTTAGACCTTAGTCCTGCACTCAGCTGAATAACAGAAAAGGTTAGTGGTCGCATAACGTTGGCCAGGACACTAGTCTAGTCTAGGTATGTATTAGGTTGCTCATGCAGAGCTACAAGGTTCGACACCCAATGAAATTGTCTCAACATAAATAACCAAAAAAACAAAAAAAAAAAATTTAAAATAAATTAAACAGGTCCTGTTCTTGTTGGCTGAACGTAAAAGTAAGTCACGTGTTTCATTGTCGTCTTTTTTATTTTTATTTTTTTTTTTTGTAATTTTAAGTTTGTCCTGCACAGAATCCTGGCCAGTCTCATTTATTTCTTTTTTGCCTGACTAATTGAGTTTTAATTGTGTTGCCAGCGGCGAAGAAAAGTTCTCTGAATTGAAGGGTTTAAAGGTTTTGTACATATAATTTGATTTTAAGTAAATGAAATCTATTTGATTCTGAAAGGACAAGTTTTAGTCAATATCTCATTATACTAGAACGATGTGGCATATCCTGCTTTTCTGATTTTCTATTATATGTCAACCAAAGGATGAATAGAAATTTAAGGCTATTAGAATGAACTTTAGCAGATTATTGACTGTCAACGAATCATAATTAATCCTTATGTTAAAGTTAAGTTCTTACCTTAGTTGTTTGTTGATAATGAGTGCAAGAGAGAGGAAGCTACTAAAAGCATTGTCCTTGTTGTTGTCCTGACCGCTGACCTGTTTATTAATGCACAGTATACGGGACGTGCTCGAAATAAATGGGCTTCTCCTTGCACAGGACTTGCAATGTCTCTGATTGTGGTCACAAGCAGAAAGGTTACTTCAGTTGAAACAGTATATTAACATTTATAATGATATCAATTAGGTTTAACTTAAAATTTTGTTTATTTTGTATTTGTAGTTTTTTTTGTTGTTGTTGTTGTATATTTTAAATGGTTTTTAAGCATTTCTATTTGAGGGTTTTTAGCCCTGTTGAAAGAGTCTTGGGTTTAGTGTGTAATCATCTTGACACAGAGCAAAAATAAAATACATTTTTGTTGCTGTGGCTTTTAATCGTTGCCACAGTTGCTTTTTGGCAAAGCGTCGAACCGAGCCAACTAACGAACTCGACACCCATTACCAACAACCAACAACCAACAACCAAAAGGCAACAAGCAACACCCAACAACCAACAACCAAACACTAGGGCATCAGGCATCAGGCATCAGGCATCAAGTATTAAGCATCAGCATCTGCACCCTATATGCCCATGCCTTTTTCATTCATTTTATATCCGGTGACCCATCGACCCTTGCCTTGGGTGTAGCATGGCCAGGACGGATGCTTTGTTGCTGTCGTTGAGCTTGCAATTAAAACGCTCAGTTGGACTGCATCAATTATAAATGCGAGCAGGAGTAAAATAGAGCAAGGCAAGCACTCAATGTGGACACTTTGCTAAGAGTTTAAGAGCAATTTAAGCTGACCTGCACACTAATACAAATACTAATTTTAATTTGCAATAAAATGAGATGAATTTTCTGTTAAAAAAATAAATTTAAAATTTTATCATCTGAAAATGCATACTATATTGTATATAACAAAAACATTTATTTAATATTTACATTAAGAAAATTAATTATAGTTAAATTTATATATAATTATTTTAATTTTATTTATTATATTTCTTAAATTGGGAAAATAAATAATAATTAAATATATACACAATTAATAATACATTTTTTTTAATATTTTTCAATTTTTTCAGTTTTTTTAAACAACTTTTAAAAAATTTTAATTGAGTTTATTTTTCTCTTTATTTGCCAAGCTTTCTTTCATTTTATTTATTTATTTTTTAATTTTATTTATTTATTATTGCAAATACTCAAGCCATTTTAAGAAAGTTATTTTAAATTTAAAAAAAGTTTTTTTTTCTTTTTTTATTATTGTTAAAATTTGAATCTATTTTTTGATTTATTTTTAAAATTTTTATTCATGGCTCTATGTATAAACTTTAGTATAATTTACGCTGTCATCTTAATTTTAATTTTTTTTGCATTATTTTATTATTTTCTAATTTTGAAAATATTTTTTTAATTGAATAAAATTATTTTATATTTTCTTTTTATTTATTTTAGACTTTATTAAAATTAAAAATTTTTATATATATATTTTATAATGAGTTTTAAATTAATTTTTATTAGAATATCATTATATAAATAATAATTAATTTGGTGACACTGTGCAATAGTACTATTTGCATGCAGCTGTATGTAAAAAAGAATGCGAAAGTAGAGATTATTTTCATTCTGATACCTCTCCAATGTGAAGCACTCAACAAAACTGTAAGTCAAGTAGAACTTTTACTATGAAATTAAGTTGAAATCTTTTTAATTTCATTTTTCATCATTTAATTTAGTTGAATTGTACTATTTGTAGTCATTACTAAGACAGATTTAGTTGTTTGAAATTTAATAACAAAGGGTATACAAATGTTGTGTTAAAATTAGAAATAAAATTTTAATTTTTTTTTTGGTAGCTGACAAAATATTTACCAATTTCCATGCAATTAAAATTGTTAAATTAAGCCTCATTTGAGTGCAAAGAGTATTTTATTATAAATCGAAAAGGATTCATTTAAATTTCAAATGTCAATTAGTTTCAACTTAACTGATCTAAACTATTATTTAATTATTAATGACAATACAATAGTTAGTTGGTTTAGACACATCATTAAGCATTCCATTCAAACAAACCTTTTTTTTGGCTTTATTTATTTATTTAGTTTCTTCCTCGTGCTAACCACAAAACAAATTAAAGCAAAAGAGTTTTTATGGTATATAGCTTAGGAGTTTCATTTAAAAGGATCTGCTATACATTAGACAGGATGAATGGCTAAACTAAGACAAAGTATCTGTTAGTAAGTAAACCAACTTCATTTTGGTTTCTTGTTCTTGTCCCCTTGCTTGTTTTTGGGGGTATTTTGTAAAGATGCATAAACCCTAATGAGCTACTGTTGCTGTTAGATATCCGAGCAGCGTTTTCCTTCTGCTTTAAGTAATTTAATTAATGGCTTGCCCGGCACATAGTTGCACGAAGTAGCAATAGAGTGTTGCAGGCGTGGGTAAAAGTGCGAGGAAAATCTATGAATAACAAATGGAAAATCAAATATTTCCGGAGTCGAAATATATGCTACACTATAAATATAAACATTTATAATTTATTTTTATTTTTAAGTTATTTTTATTTATTTTTAAATTATAATTTATTTATTTATTTTTTCATTTGCTTTTTAATTTAATTTTATTTCGAGTTTTTCTTTATTTTTAATTTACTTTTAATTTAAATTTAATTTTATTTTATTTTCAATTTTTTTTTTTGTTGAAATTCAATTTAATTTTATTATTAGTTTTAATTAATTTTATTTTAATTTTTCCGTAATATAACAATATTTTTATTTTCTTTTTGTTTTCCTTATTTTGTTTTTAATTTTATTTATATTTTTATTTCCTCTTTTAATTCGATTTATTTTATATTATTATATTTTTATTTGATTGTTTTCTTTGACCTATATTTTTAATTTATTTTGATTAAATTAAATTTAATTTTGATTTTATATTTATTTTATTTTCATTTATTTATTTAATTTTTATATTAATTTAATTTTTAATGATATATATTTTTATTTTTATTTATTTTAATTTGATTTAATTGAATTTAATATTATTTTTTTTAGGCTTTTATTATGTTATTTGATTTTATTAATTAAATAATAAGTTCACTATTATTTTATTTTCATATTATTGTAGTTTATTGTTAAATTTTTATATATGTAGTGCTTCATAAATCCTTGTGCTCAAGGATAGAGCATTTACAAAAACAATGTCATATGCCAACTGCTGTGAGCACAAAACCTGGAAAATACCCGTATTCATTGGCAACAGTTTTGTTGTTTTTGCTGCTGATTTCTTTGTCTATTTATTTACATTGCAACTGTGACAAAAAAGTCCCAAAATTTGGTGAGTGCCGAATGCCTTCGGTGTGGCAATGGTAGTGAATGTAACGTACACGCCTTCCGGCTCCAAACAAACAAAGGACGACTGGTTGGTATCCTGAATGGTGGCTATGAACTTCATATTGCTTTATTCTTAGCATTTTTTGCGTTGTTGGCAGAATGAAAATGAAAATGTAGAAGGAGATGCTGATGCTGTTGCTATTGTTGTTGGTGTTGTGTTTTCGAGTAGTAGAAATAGATAGTGGAGAGAGTAGCTGAAGGAAATTGCAGGACTTAGTGTCCTGACAGTAAACTCAGTGATTTGAATTTTTTGGTTTTTGGCTTATTCTTGGTTAATTTGTGTTTCAAATGAACAAAGCGGCACAACAATTTTTTTGGACATAGCAAAAAATTGATTTAAAGTCAAGTGTCTGAATATAGCAGACAATAAAAGTTAACTTATATAAGTAATTTTGTGGCCGTCCCCCTTCACCTCACCACCCTCATTTCCCAACCCAACAAATACCATAAACTGGTTAATAATAAGCAAAGATTCCAAGCTTTGAGTTGAGGTGTGAAAAACGACAAGTCATTGTTAGCTTAACGAGGCTATTTATTGGCATCTGGTGACATTATTCATGAGCTGTTACATACCACAAATATACCCAGTCTTGGCTCTCTAGCAAAATACTCTACATTAAATCCTATGAAAGTTGATCTTTAAACCAAACTATAGCTCAGTATAGCCCTCAAGTGATTTATTGTATGAATGTATGAATTGTATTCTTTTTCTTGGCTTTTCCTTTGTTTTGCTTTTCTATACTATTTATTAAAGGGAATACTGTTATTTATCATTTGCTTAGACTTTTGGCTATAGAGTATATAAAGCACAAAAGTTTTTTTTTTGTTTTTGCAATCAGACAAGTGGTTTTAATGTGCATTAACTTTATTTTATTTTATGTCTTTTTTTTTTTTGGCTGTAACTCAAATCAAATACTTTCATAATAAAGCGGCAAAATTGTATGAAAAGTTGGACTTTAATCAAATGTATTTATATAAATATGCAGGACACGCACTTGATTTTACTCAAAGGACAACTAAAAGCAGCGCTTCATAGGCAAAAGCCAAAACAACAGCATAACATATCGACCATGAACTTAAATCTGGCTCTTCCCCTAGTTCTCCCTCTCTCTGTCTCTCAGTTATCTACTCTGTATGTGGTCAAAATGTTAAAGTTAAAGTCACTTGCAGAAGTTTGTCCAAACAGCACAGGATATGCCAGAATATCCTGCAACACCGGCAAAGCTTATAATAATCACAATGTGCTCTTATTTTTCTTTTTCGTTTCCTTTCTGTCTTTTGTTTTGTTTTTTTCTCTCTCTCTCAATGCACATCATTATGCTTAAAGGAAGCATTTTTTTTTTACTATATTTAAATTTCTTTGCTACTTAAGAAAATCCATATATCTATATGCGTGTGTGTGTTAGTGTGTGTGTTATGCTTAAAGCTGCTCAACAATTGCCTGATGAATTCATACGCCATGCAAAAGGCAGGCGCTGAAGCAGTAAATTTTGATGTTCTGCCTGTGTTGTGTTGCGGTTGCTTACAACTGACTCTTGACTGAGTCTGTTTACCGTTAAGCATGAATGCCTCCTATATAAGATAGTATGTGTATATATGTAAATGAGTGCCATAC
>JBAMBS010001344.1:0-37067 GCA_037044455.1 Zygothrica quintamaculata
TTTTAGCTATTACCTACAGCTAGTTAGCTGTAGCTCAAGCTAACTGACATAACTACTAAAACTAAATTTTTGTTTTATAACTGATCTTGCATGTAATCCTTTTACTTTAATTAAGATGAAACTCTTTTGGTTGGCAAATTGTAACTTTTATTTTATATTATAATAAAGTTTGTATTTTTAATGAAAACCAAAAAGATTCTAAATGGTTGAAAGGATATTTTGTCAGATTTATAACTATAATAAACCAGTTGCTGCAGTGCCAATATCCTTTTGTGTTTGTAACTTTCATTTTGTTGGCTTCCCTTTATCGTTCTGAAATGTTTAAGCTATTGGTAACAAAATGTCAGTTATTATATGACTGACACATAATAGTAGGGATATACGAAATCCGTATACACACATACATACAAATGCACACACACTGTAATAGAAATTGTTTGTGGAACTGTTACTCATACGCAGCGTTATCGTTCGCACATTTGTGAATTAATTAGGGCAACGTTGGCAGCAAAGTTGCATGGCAACATGCAAGGTTGTTGCCATTGTTGTTTTTTTTTCTTTGCTTTTGTGCTTTCTTTTGTGGTATATGGTCTGGTCATTAAAATGTTTCAATTGAATTTTCAATTAAACAACGAACAATCTCAAACCGCAAATTAACGAGTTTTTGGTGAAAATGACATTTGACATTTCGTGCTGGGGAAAACTTTTGTGTTTTGAGAGTTTTGAGAGTTGGGAAAAATCTATATTTTATTTCTGTTGAATGTAGGGCTGTTGCACTTCCCTCAGCAGGTGGCATAAAGTTTTTGATGCCATTTCTTTTGCCATTGTTGCAGTTATCGTACTGCATTAAAAACCAGCGGGCCGACAGCGGACTGCAACTAAAATCTGAACCCTGCTAACAACCAACTGGCAACAGCTAACAGCTAACAACCAACTGGCAGCTAAATACAAGAACTAAAATCTGGTAAATTGAAGCTGGCAGTTGGCAAATGGCAACTGCGGCACACGCAGCTGCGTTCAAATTGCAAAAAGTGCCAGCAGCAAATAGAAGAAAAGTTTCACAAATGAGTTAGACAATGCACAAAATTGGTAGAAAATCTTGTTGTAGAATTGTGAAAGAGTAGCAGCAGCCGTTGGCCATTTTTGAAAACTTCAAAATGATTGGGCAGCTCGAAGGATTTTTCTTTTTTTGTTTTTCATTTTCAGTTTGTTGTTGGAATTTAGAAATCTACTGTCATAATTATTATGAATTATGAAACAATAACTCTGGCACTAATGGACCTGGCCGCAGGCCACACACGCTGCCTTCGCAGTTTTGGCATCCTGGCAACTAATTGACAAATGATGATAAAGTGTCTTGGCCAGCACCCAAACGACTTAACTTCATTTTATAACATTTTCTTAACGCGTCTTGGCGTGGTATCGTTCCTGTTAACCATTACCTTCCTTTACTGTTGCCGATTTCAAGCCTCATAACAATGTCGATGCCCATGCCGTTGTCCAGACCCTTGCCCCTTGCCGTAACTAACGTAAAATACTCCATGAATTCGGTGTCCGCTTTCTCATAGTCTACATGAAAATCCGATAAAAGCTTTGTTTGCGCCGACGGAAACGGATGTTAACTGCCAGACTGAATGGACATGACATGACATGACTGGCATAAAAGAAGCTCGCGAGTGGCAGGTTCACTATATTGTACAGGATTGTAACTGGCTCGCGAAAATCTCGATAAATGTGTCTATAATTATATAGTGTGAAAAATCTGTATTTTATTTAAATAAGAAAATGTAAACATGCTATAATATTTCTCTGATATGAACTTTTAAATATTCTTGAAATATTTTTATATCATTATAACATTTCTCTTGTCACGAAAGAGTATTTCAATTATGTCCTGGGAGCATTTATGGAAACCTATTGAACCTTCATTGCCATTCCCATTGGCAGTTGCCCTTAAAGTCTAAGTTCTAAAGCCTTTTACATAAAATATTTAAAAATAATTTCCACAAAGTTTCAGCTTAAAAAAGTTTTAGCCTTCTAAACTTAAGTAAATAAGGTTTCAATGTCACATCTATTATTTACAGGATTGACGTTTGATTCCTCAATCACAGTGCTGCACGTATGATCCTATATAAAATAATCCTTCTTTTGGGTCAATTTATATTTTATGGGCCACATGCGTCGGCCATAAAAATATTACAGCTTAAAATTTTTGACGCGGTACTAAAAATATATATATATATATATATATATATATATATATATATATTGCTTATATATATGTATGTATTCTACGAAAAATTTATATTTTAGCCAATCAATCAGAGTTATTCACTAATAAAACATCGAACTGAAAATTTTACTGTCTATAATAAAACAAGACTTTACAATCGAATGAAACAATAAAATTTATGATTCACTTGTTTCAATCTGTTTTGATTTATGTTTTAATGGATTGCTTTTTAGATTGTAAGCATTTTGATATTGAATTATATAGGATTTAGCAAGTTTTTATTATTATTTTAATATTTTTATTTATTTATTAATATGTTTTCATTTAATATTTAAAATTTAATATATATAAGTAAAAAATATAAAGATTTATAAATATAAATATAAAATATAGATATAGAATATAAAATATAAAATATAAAATATAAATATAAAATAAAAATATAAAGCTAAATATAAAATATAAATATAAAATATTTTTCAAATATTAGATACCTAAAATATATCAATTGAGTTATAAGAATTATTTAGTTTATAAATAAAATATTAAAAATATTTAAAGTTAGCTTGAATAAACTTTGGCATTATATTTTCATCCCTATAAGTCTATAGTTTTTAAAGACACAATTTATATACAAATCATTAGCAATCGGCGTCTGCTTGGGAACTTTTCGTACTCCCTTTCACTCAAAGTTCTTATTTTGTTTTGTATTGGGGTAGGTTATGACCTTCCTTCCCTTTATAAAATGTAAGTAGCTGCTTTAATTTTTTCCTATTTTTGCCTTTTGCTTCAATTTGATAGCAGACTCTTTTTTTTATCATTTGGATCCTTCAAAGGACGCCACCAAAAACAAAATGTTTTTCCCTTTTTTATTATAATTTGTATAATTTTTACATCTTCAGTCAGGTTTGCCACACTTAAATAAATGTTTGTGATTTTTATTTGTACTTTTCGCTTGATTTGCCTAATTAAAATTTTCCCTTTTTGTCTAATTTTTTTTTTATATATATATATTTTTTGTGTCTGCTGTGTAACTTAATATAATATTATATATTTGAAGCTCATTAGGCAACCTTTAGAAACAAAGCTTCAATATTATGGAAGGGTTTGGAATACAATACATATTCCTATGGAAAAAAATTATTATATTAAAAATAATTTTACAAATTGTGTTTAATGAATGTAAACGTATTAATTAAATATGTTATGCAATCAAAATATCAGTTTAAACATTACTGAGTTAAGTAGGTTATAAGCTGCTTAGATATGCTGAATAGCTATTTATGTGGCATTGATGGGACTTTTGTGTGTATAAACCAAATCAAATCCCTTATTATGCAGTAAAGTAAGGGCTCAGTCCCTTAACATTTTCGACAATTGCACTATTGACCTCAATTTATGCATTGCTACTATTTAATTAACTACAGCAAGCTACAACATAATTTCAATTTCAGCATGGCAGATGATTCAAAACATACAAGCAAGGGTTTGATTATGAGTTTGATTATGTGTATGAAGCTTACCTGGAAATACTATATACTTAAAATTTAATTGAAATGCCATCGCTGTACACACAAATTGTGTTATAAGCACACACAAACATGCTCTTGTATTTAATGTTTAATCCTACTTGACATTAGCTTTGTGCGCATACTGTAGCATATGTCAGCATGACACTGTAAAAGGATACTCATTGTCCTTTAAAATATAGGGTTGAATAAACATAATAGTATATAATTGATTCTTCATATTTAGTATATTAAGTTTGTATATTAACTTAGTATATTAGATTAGTATATTAGGTATACGAAAGTAGGGAAAAACCAAGTTGCTTTTCATTAAACCAATGCATGTTTCTAACTTCACCTCATGCTGTAAACGTACATATTTAATTATATAAATAATTAATGGAAAATGGAAATAAGTAAAATTAACAATAATAACATTTAATTAATATATGTTTAATTATATTTTTTAATAATTGGTTTTTTTTATTTTTTTTTTTAATAAAAAGGAGGTAAATTTTTTTTTGATGATTTTCTTTTCAGAACACGTAGCATTGGCGGTACTTTCTGTTGGTCATAATGCAATGTCCTTAAGATAGTTCCTCCATTTCTACGAGGACCTTCACTTATCATATGATAAACATAATAAAATACAAAATTTCATCCTAATTAACAACTTTTCATACAGAAGTTCATATGAACTGTAAGGTAAGATACGTGGCAATCTTAGATCTCTTTGCGATAATCATAAAAGAAAATGATATTGGACAGGCGAGTTTCAGGGTGGTTTCCAATTTCCATTGCGATGCATAGCAGCTAAATATTATCTCAATATCCCATTAATCTATAAATGGAATATATAAATAATCCACAGCAGATAATGATAGTGATAACTGACAATCAGCTATAGCAAAGATAGTTATTCCACCATTCCATAGGAGCCGAGTTATAGCACTGGCAATCACATTGAGTATAGCCTTTGCCACGGCGTGGTAGGGATTCCAGTGGAGGCATAGGCATTTGAAATAGAGCTCGACGTTTGCGTTGTGCATCGGTGAGTCCGTCGGGGCCCTTTTTAGGGCCAGATTTACCTTTCTTATTAAATAATCCCTTTTGCCTCAAGTATTTTATGAGATCAACGCCTTTGTTTTTCTTTTCAAGTTCTTTTCTCTTTGCTTCTTCTTGCGCTTTCGCTTCTTCTTCCTTATGCTTTTTTATATTATTATACTTCTCAGTATAATTAATTTTATTACCAACGGAATTACTATTATTATTATTTAAAATGGAGTTTTGGTTAATATTAGTACCATTAGTAATGTGTCTATTACCGTACTTTGGCCCTCGAAGGCTCTCACCATTCATTCCATTATCATACATATAACTAGCGCAATTATAAGATCGCGAATAGATAGATTTCTCCACTGGATATCGTGGTTCCACTATTAAGTCCTCCTGATTCGTCTGCGTACCATGACTCCTGGTATGTTGCTTCACACCGTTTATTGTAGTGTTTATTGTATCCTTTGGTGGTGAAACATCAAATTCAAATTCCATTTCACTGTCACTTGTATCTGTGAGCATAAGATAACTGGAACAATCTTCTATGCCCTGACGTTGGCACTCCCTTTGTACTGCTCTCTGTAGATATTGTTGTTCGGGTCTATCGCGACAGGAGCACATCCTTATTGGCTGTTGGCAGTAACACTTAGCAAATCCTTGGCGCTTTAGGTTTCTCTTTATATTTCTTAAAGCGACTGTATGTTCATTTTTTACTACTTTGAATACAATGGGTTTTATCTTATTATTTGGATTATTACCTCCGCCCAAAGATATCAATAGTTCGTCCTTCTTCTTGGATATACGTAGTGTGGGTTGTTCTTTACCTTCTTTTGTCTGTGTTTTCATTTGCTCTTGACGTGCCTTTTCTGCTGGTAAATCATGCAGAAAAAACTTCATTATCCTTTTTATTGATTTGCGTGCAACACCAGGACGCCAACCATTCTTGCGAGCCTCTGGCATGCTTTGCCAGTCCCAACCATGTCGACGTGATACCAACGGCTTGGTTTGCAGACAAAATCTATGTCCAACTCTTTTGATTGATTTTCTTTGTTCGGTATAATCGGGTATTGCTTTGGTAGGTATATAAGTTAGGGATCTTTTAAATGATCTATTTTTTGGGATTTGTGGCACTGCCGTGTTTTTATTAACTGTTTTGCCTAAACAGTTCGGACCTGGCAAATCTTTGTATAAATGCGTTAGCTCGGAGAAGACGCGCTCTAGATAGGGACGACACTCGTCTGTCTTTTCATGTAAGATGCAAAAATCTTCATCGGTTTCTGGTTCAAGTGGTTCAGCTGGTGTGCACCTTATTCCTTTATCATGTTTCTGATAGATGTCACTGCATAGTTTACGTATACGACAGTGAGCACAAATGTTTCCATATTTGCATGTACATCGACACTTATTAGGTTGTTCCTTTTCAGAGCTTTCCTTTTTACATTTTTTATTTGCATCCTGACAGAAATCATCTATATTCCCTGATGATTTACCCAGATAATCGTTCAATATTTGATCAGCTGTCAATGGCTTGTCCATGTGACGTTGCTCTATGATTGGCATGGGCTTAACACCGCATCTAGGACAAGCAGCAAATTTTGGTAGCCAGGATACATTAGTCAAACAAACAGGACAATAACGTGGAGGCTTTATGTCTAGTCTCGGCTGATCAGTGATAACCACTGGCACTGCACCAGGATTACAGCAATATTGTTTAGTATAATCCTGACAGTTATTAGCCGCATTCTGTGGAACGGCATCATTGCGATCATCTTGCTGTCTCTGAGTTGAAAACAATTGTTCAGATCGTGCGGTGCCATTCATAATGGAATCAATGATCTCTTCACAGTCATTTGTTATTTTCTATAAAGATCAAAGGATATAACTATATTATGTAACTATTTATAATAATATATTAATGATATTAATATGCCAGTCTCTATATACCTTCAGCCTATAGGTAGTACTTTGGGTGTTTGGATAATGTGTAAGTTTTTGCACTGGCCTCTCCTTGGTAGTATTAAAGCTGCGATAGCGATCGAAGTCCAATTTGAGACGCTCATCGCCCAGTTCTGGTACCAATATGTCTGTACAAGGATTGCACAGATTAGGACAACCCTGATTTTCACCCATGACAAACAATATATCCTGTGGACTAATACTTTGATCCATATTTGGGCGACACTCCGTTTTGTCACCTCTAAAATAAATAAATATAGCAATAAATTTCAATAGACCCAAAGTCTATGCCATTATGCATTACTTTTCGAGATTATCACATTTAATAATCAGGCGAAAGAGAGCTTCAATTTTACCCAGTTTTTTTCCACTTTTCTCAAAAGTACAGCTATCCGAATGTAACAGATCTTTCATACCCAGTTCAATACAATTTAGTACCACTTCAGGTATTACCAAAGTCCCTTGGCCTCGTATACTGCCACCATATTTGACTGTAAGAACTATGCCACATTCCTTTAGGTTCTTTTGTAATATTTTTGGTTGAGCCTGGAACGTATATTCTGACTGATCTTTGAATTCCGTTACATTAATACGGCTTGAAGTCAAACGTATTGTATGACTAAAAAATTTTGCTTCTACTACCAATTTCTTAGGCTCTGCGATGACCCAATCGTAAGTTTGAAGCTGTGTTATAACAGTGTCTAGTACAAAATTTAATTTTGTCTCTTCGTTCATTATATTTTTTTTGCTTTTCTTTAAATGTCAATATATACAAATATATATATGGAAATATATGTATATGAACGTATATATTTGTTATATGTATATAAATGTATATATTGATTTTAGCCAAAGAGCAGAAAGATGAACGAAAAATAATATACCAAAACGCAGAATTACTAAAAATTTTTTTAAATAAATAACTAAATAACTAAATAATTTTCAAATCAAAATAAATAACTTTTAATTTATTTTTTACTCCGTTTACGCATGTATAATTGAATAGGTACCTAGATCTGAAGCAAACACTAATATCAGATAAATATACATATAAAAATAATATTACAATAAAATCATAATAACAATTGGCCTAAATTGCATTCTGTGTTGTGCATTAGGCTTCGATTGCCATGCCACAACAATTTTTCACTTTAACATTATATTTTGCATTATCCACAAAGCAATCTTAGGGTCACGTTATGCCATAGAAAACGCTTTTCCAATCATGCGTCCTCCACGATTTTCACCCCAAATCACATTATTATTCAATGCTCGGAAAGCTTTTCTCGGTGCACCTCTTCCTCCACCAACATTGCGGCCCATTAACCTATCAAAGACTGAAGTTGCCACATTCTTTGATTTTTTTAATTGTGTGGCAGCTGTTTGTAATATAGACTTAGGTTCTACAACATCTGCAGCTGTTGTAAAATCAAAGTCATATTCCATCTCAGAGTCACTTGTATCTGTGAGCTCTATATGATCGGAATAATTTAAAATGCCACGTCGTACACACTCCATTTCGATGGCATTTTGTAGCATCATTTTTTGGTTCGGATCGCGGGACACAGAGATTTTAACCGTTAGATGGCAATCTGATTTTTCGAAACCATTATCCTCAAGCTTTCCCTTGATGTCCTTCAGAGTTGTTGCCAGATTACTCTTCGCTACTTTAAACACAATTGGTTTGATCTCTTTGTACGGTTTCCTTAACAATCGTAATGATATGTAAAATTCTTCATCCTTTCGACATATATTTAGCCGAGATGATTGGGAATCATCTTGGAATTCGATACCATCCTGTGTTCTGTAAGTTATTGGTGATCCTTGCAAGAAATGTTGCGTGCATCTTTTCAAGGACTTGGCATCAACACCAGGCCGCCAGTTATCCCTGCGTGCCTGTCTGTTTGGCCAATTGCCGGCACGTTGTCGAGGATGTTTTGGCTTTCTTTTTGTTTGTTGGTTCTGGCAATATGTGTAATCGATTTGTTGTTGGGGCTTATCAGTTTGTTGTAAAGTTATTTTTCGTTTAGGAACTATTATTTTCGGAGGAACAGGGGTTCCTCTCTGATTTTTTTTCCTTTTTTCCATTCGTTCCAATTCTTCTCTTTCTTGCTCCTCTTCACGCTGCTGTGCTGTCTTGGCGTCTCTAACATCGAAGAGATCCCGAAATTCTGAGAATACACGTGCCAAGAATGGACGCGGTTCGTTGGATCTATCATTTTTACTTTTTTCAGCACAGATTTCGTCCTCAGACTCTGTCTCTTCGACATAATCGGGAAATTTCGGAGCTTCGCTCTTGAAGAAACTCTCACACTCTTTACGCACTCTACAGAAAGCACAGAGTTTTCCCATCTTACAGTTGCAGCGGCAACTACGCTTCTCCTCTTTGGTGCGCCTTACGCGTGGAGGTTTCTCCTGATAAGGTGGACAGTAAGCGCTGAGTGGTCCACTTTGTTTTTTCATATACTTTTGAATTAATTCATCAACTGAATTGTCTTCTTCTTTTACTGGTCTTTTCGGCAAAATTGGCGTGGGCTTAACAAAGCAGTTGGGACAAGCAGCAAATTTTGGTAGAAAGGACATATTTGTCAGACAGACAGGACAATGCCGATGGGTGCTCAAATCAAGTTGATTTCTATCAGTCGTTGGCATTGTGATTACATTTGGGCTACAAAAATCGATGCCTTCACTTAACCTCTGTGTTATATCCATGGCTGACGGAACGTGTGGAGTGGTTGCCTTATGATCATCAGTACGTTCACCGCAAGGTACTTGATCCAGTGGTGCTGGTCGACATGGTGGCTGAGGTACTAATCCTAAGTTTTTTGTTATGGAGTCTAATATTGCATTACACTCTTTTGCCATTTTCTATGGAAATTTGCAGAACATTGCGGAAAACTTATAAACAATACATCAAAAATTATAACTACCTTAAGCTCAGCCGTTACACCTCTACCAGCGGGATTATGCATGAAATCTACAGCGGGCTTTGGTACCTCCTCCTCTGGATAAAAGCCTATACCAAGCTTAAATTCATAACCGTCGTCAAGGCCATCATCTGCATCTAGGTAAGGATCACATGGTACGGGACATTTCTGCGACTCGCCTATGATAAATAGAATATCCTTTTCATTTATGCTCTTGTCAATATAAAGTTGACCTTCCGAATATCCTCTAAGAATAAATTAAAAAATATTAAATATAAATTATATATTATTTAAAATTATTAAAGAGTTTTAAATTATTCAATCTCACCCTTGATCAATTTCGCATTTGATGGCCAAACGGAATTGTAGCTCTAGCACGCCCAACATTTTATTGTTCATTTCGAAAGGACATTTATCCATATGAATTAACTCCGTCATATCAGGATTTATTTGATCCACAATACTTTGCGGTACTGAAAGCACTGCTTTACTAACAATTTTCCCATCATACTTAACCGTTATTGGCATGCCACATTGTTCGATATCGTTGCGCAATTTTTCCAATTTCGTTGTGAACACTGTACCTTCATCTTCGACAAATTCTTCCACATTTATATGATTCTCCTTTAAAATAATTATTTCATTACCAAACTGCAATTCTATGGTCAATTTACTAGTATCATCGATGTTTAACTTGGGCGCTTCAAAGCTGGTAACAATTGTGTCTACAACAAGGCTATATTTGGCCATTGTCAATTGTTAAGCTTCTATATCCTTTTTGCAATTTAGAAAAAAAATGAAATGCTTAAGAAATTAACTTTAAAATTTAGGTAATTTCTAGGTATAGTTTACTTTATAAGGAAACTTTTCTCTTAAAACTACTAAAATAATGTCAAAAATTGTAAAATATGTTTTAAATAAACATCAAAACCTACTTTGATATATAAATTGGACAAAAATAACGATCAATATTATATTACATATAATATATATTGTATTAATTATCTAAAATATAAACCCTATTCCCAAATATAACAATTTATTTTTGTGTTTATGGTTTTATTTATATTTCGAGTTATATTATATAAGAAAGTCCTGAATCTTATGCAGATTGTATTATTTAAAAAAAAATTACAATAATCAATAATTAAAAGTACTGCTAGTTGATCTTGAAATAATAATAGTCTTTTTAGCATATACCTTAAAATCCTTAGTTCTCCATATATCCTTTTGCTCAGCCATAGTAAAGAGTCGGACTCTCACAATATGAATACAATAAGGATGGATCGTAATATGGGCAGACACCATAATTTTGACATGTACAGGCACAAACATTATCACAAACATCACATGGATAACCACAAGGATTAAAACCGGTGCAACATGTTGGTATAGTATCAAGCACTGGTATGGGTGCTACAGGTATAATGTGATGTTTTCGTTTATTACCTTCTTTTTTACCATCTTTACTACTACCTTTCTTACCACCCGTTTTGGTATTCTTTTTAGACTTGGCAAATAGTCCTTGCTTCTTTAAATATCGCATCATATCTATTTTTTTGGCATTTTTGCTGTCCGTCTCTTTTTTATTCATTTCCAATATTTTAGCTTGTGTTTTTTTAGCCTTGACTTGTCTTTTAGTGAATCGTACTGGAATAGTAGGTTCTTTGCGAGATGCACCAGTCCTACCTCTTGATTTCATTAGCCGTAGTTTGTTGCCTGGATTTAAAGGAATCTTTTTATGATCAATTGCATGCTGTCCTTTATAGCCAAGATCATTAAAGAAATCAAATTCGTATTTACGACATGGCGGTACCGAAATATATTGTGATTTTGGTGATCTATACATAAAATTTCTGTTTCCAGTATGACCACCATCTGCATCACCAAATAATTTGTTCACATAGTTCACAGGAATATTTACTTCAGGTCTCACATCCCAAATATATGTATATCCGGGTTTGCCGTCTAAAGTACCCATTCCTGTATTACTAATCAATTGATTATCTGGTTTACCAATATTTTTACTTTTTCCATTAACACAATAAGAGCAATATTTTTGCATATTACGAAAAGCGCAGTCGTAATCACACCAATAACTACTCTTTTTGATAGGATATATTGGTTCTGGTTGTGATATAGGGATGGTGGTTTGAGTGCTGTGGTTGGCAGTGCATGACTTCACCGCTGGTAGACATGGATTCTTTCCAATCGGTGGAGTCACATCAAAGTCAAAATCCACTTCACTGTCACTAGAATCTGTAAATACCACATCATCCAGGCAGATGTCCATATCACGATCCCATAGCTCTCTTTTCAGCACTTTGCTTAAGTATTTCTTTTCACTTCTGCTACGGCATTCGCACCTCACTAGCGATTGGTGGCAAACACACTTTTCAAATCCCTTGTCTTTGAGTATTTGCTTTATTTCACTTAGATTTGTTGCTTCTTCACTTTTGACCACTTTGAATATTACAGGTGGAATCTGTGGTGTATACAATGATCGCAATGTTATAAATATTTCGCCACCCTTTTTACAGACATTCAACATTGGCCCATCAGTTTTTTTTTTGTCTTCCACTGGACAGTCGATTGGCATTGCTTTAGCATTATCCTGTTCAGGACTTTCAAAGAAAAAGTCCATGATTCTTTTGATGGGCTTAAGAATAGCGCCAGGTCGCCAGCCTTGCCTTGCCTCTTTAGTGGTAGACCAATTCCAACCATGACGTCGCGGGACGGATCCTTTTTGTTTCTTTTTAGTTTTTTGCTTAACCTTAGGATCGGGTGCTCTTTCTGGCTTATTAATTTGTCTACGTTCTGGGTTGATTCTCTTGGTAGCGTAAGGATTTGGTGGGGGCTTTTGTTTTTGGGGTAATCTTTGTTCATTAATTTCCCCCCTTTCTTTTGGAACTAGATTAGACCCAGGCTGATCTTTAGTCGTTAACTGATTTTTGTCACACGGATGTTTGATGTTCTTATTATCATATAGATCAAGTAGCTCGGAAAACACACGTGATAGAAATGGACGACCGTCTTCTTCCAGCACACTACAGTATGCTTTGGATTTCTGTTCGTTGTCCTGTGAGTTGGTCTTTTCCTCGGATTGAAAGATATCACCGCAAAGCTGACGAATTCTACAATGTACGCACATCTTACCTTTTTCACATCGACAACGACATTCACTCTGTTTCTGCTCTTCCTCTTTGATTTCTTTTTGAATATTCGTAGGATCTTCAAAACAATAATCTTTGATTGGAGCTGGTTTCTCCTTTAGATATTCGCTTAGTATTTCAGTAGCTGTTGGCTCTTTTTTGGGTTCCTCCTTACGTAATGGTATTATTTTTGTACCACATTTAGGACAGGCAGCATATTTAGGTAACCAGGACATATTATTAAGACAAATGGGACAAAACCGTATAGGTGGCAGGCTCCATTGGGGGTATATGTCCTTCCGAACATTGTCGGCTGATGCTATGGACTGTCGCTTAGAAGGCGTTCGATATTCAAAGGGTGCGGGCACAATTGGGTCACTT
Source organism: Zygothrica quintamaculata (assembly GCA_037044455.1). Taxonomy (NCBI): domain Eukaryota; kingdom Metazoa; phylum Arthropoda; class Insecta; order Diptera; family Drosophilidae; genus Zygothrica; species Zygothrica quintamaculata. Next base: position 13,214 of record JBAMBS010001344.1, read on the forward strand.
TTGCGTAGCTTATGCTGATCATGGAAGGAACAACTAATAAATGTTATATCTTGTTCAAATACATAGCCACATTTTACTCACATCTGGCCAGCATGAGCTGATATTTCTTATGGGTTTTTCTATGAAGTTTTCATCAGGTATAAATCGCTCATTTTTTACATCACTTCGATACCGTTCCAAGTCCAATTTCAAAATTTCATCGTCATCATCCGCCTCTAGCATATCTACGCAAGGATCACAAGTACAGGGAGAGCTATCAGGATTGCTCATAAGAAACATAATATCTTGTGGGTCAATGCTCTTACTAAATCCTTCACAACACGGGCTAAAGCAACAAGTTTTAACTAGTTTATTAAGCTACCTATTGACAAGACTTACTCATCCTTCATGTCGCATTGAATTTTCAGACGATATCTAAAATGAATATCAGCCACTTGCTTACCAGCCTTCTGTAGTGTACAAATATCATCTACTTCTGTTTCGTCAAGCTTCTCGACTTCTAGGCCATTATTAATTCGATTCGGTACGAACATTTTACCTATGCCAATTATCGTATCATTGTATATAGCTTTCACAAATATTCCACATTTGTCCAGATCAGTCTTAACAGCTATGGGATTCGAGGAGAATTTAACAGCACGTCCAGGTTTAAATTCGTTAACATTGATGGAGCTTTGAGTCAGTTGAATTGTTTGTTTACTAAATTTTAAAATTATTTGAAGTTTTTTATTTTTTTGTATTTTCAGATTGGGTGCCCTAAATTGCGTTACAATTGCTTCAAAAGTAAAGTTACAATTTGTCATATTTTTTTTTACTATATGTTTAACGGTATAGATAATTTATTTGGAACTTTTCCTTGTCACGCAAGATGTTTTAAAGAGAATCAAGCACAAGGAAATTTAAATTGATTTTATAGCAATTTGAATATCAAATTTTGTTTGAAGAACAATGAAGACCGTAAAACTGTATAATGTGTTTTAATAATTAAATATTCAAACAAATTCTACTTATATGAAAAACATTGACAACAAATTCGGAATAAACGAAAAATTATTTATTTAATAGTTTTAATAGTATTTATTGCATAATAGAAGTATCTGTTGAAGGAAAATTGTTAAAATATTAAATTCAAGAAAAAGGAACAAGGTTTTTACTTAAGCAAATCCTTATTATTCATAGTTTAACATTTGTAAATTTAAATAAATACAATAATGTTTTAAACTGTTTATATTTATTATATAACTATCATATATAGTATATTGCACCCATGCATGCTAAACTCTGTGCATAAAGTAAGCAGCTTATTAACTAAACATCAGCAACAGGTGGCGCTGCCTAAAAGTAGCTTGTGGTTGACCGCTCACAAATGCAGCAATAATAAAATTATATTATAATTTATAAATAAAACCACTTAATTTTCTTTCACTCGTTTAAAATGTATTTTAATTTAACGGTTTAGAGACTGAAAAATTAACAAAAAATCAAAAGTGTCATATAAGCTTTTGCGACAGTTTACATGCAATTACAATTGTTGATTTGACATCTTAAAAATTTCGTATTAAGCAGTTTTTAAGTTTTATAAGTAAATCGTCTACCCTATTGCCTCCTAGCACTTATTATAATTAGCAATAATAACAGGGATAGCAGCATTGATTATAGCATGGATCGCAGCATGGATTATAGCATGGATTATAGCATGGATTATAGCATGGTTTTGGATTATAGCATGGTATATTGCACGTCATCGAGCAAGGATCAACACCCTTGCCAAGTCTTGGCATGGCGTCAAGTGGCGGTATTGGCTGTTGGCTAAGTAGTAGACGTTTGCGCTGAGCATCAGTTAGTCCATCTTCGCCAACAACAGGACCTGGCTTAGGTGGTTTATCTTTATCGTCTACATTGACATCGTTGGGATTCCATGGCTTCGAGACAACTCCTTTTTTCATCAGATATTGCATAATATCGGTACCCTTCTTTTTATTTGCATGGGCGCGTTGCGCCTCTTCTTTTTTCTCCTGCTTTGCCTTTTCAATAGCTTTGTAATAGCGTTGTGGCATTCTGACAGGTATTGGCCCACTTTTTCCTCCTCCAGGTTGTTTCTTAGCCCCAGGGAAATCTTTACCGCCAAAGCCACCTGCACCACCACGACCACCTCGCATAGGACCACCCTGTCCTCTACCCCATACTCCAGGCATTTTACCTCTACCGCCTGGAGCAGCCGACGATCCATGAGGGCCTCCTCCTTTATTTCCAAATACGCCATCTTCATACACTTCTTCACCAGGTGAACCGAATGCTGTGCCAGTATAACGATCACCCGCTGCACAATCATATGCGCGCCAGTAGGGATCCAAAGGCTTTGGATAAAGTGGCGTTACAGTTTGATCTTTGGGTGATGTTTGCGTACTATGATTAAGAGTATTAGGTTTAGTAGCACCTTGTGGTTGTGGAACGCCAGCTGGTGGTGTCACATCGAAATCATATTCCATTTCAGGCTCACTTGTGTCTGTGAGCACCAACTGATCCGCGCAACTTTCTATGCCAAGCCGCTTGCACTGCCTCTCTATTGCCGACTTTAGATGAATCTTATCCATTTGGTCACGACAGACGCAACACATCACTGGCTGATGGCAGGTACATTTAGGAAAACCTTTGGCTTTCAACTGTTTTTTGATTAAACTCATGTCTTTTGCCATTTCGCTTTTAACTATTTTAAAGGTAATGGGTTTCATCTGTACATTTGAACTATTTGCAGGTCTCAAGGTGATATAGATATCTGTACCCTTTTTGCATATATTAAGAATGGGGTCTTGTTGGTCACTTTCATTTTCCCCTTGTTTACACTTACCGTATGCGCTATTTAAAGAATTACTTAGAAAATAGTTCATGATCTTTTTAACTGATTTTCGTATGCAACCAGGTCGCCAACCATGTTTAATAGCCTCATTATTAGCTGTCCAGGCCCAGCCATGTTGTCGTGATATTACGCCACGTACACGCTTTTCTTTTTTATTTGAATGAGGTGTTTGCTTTACGGCTTTGTTTTTTGGTGCTCTTTTTTCAGATAGCTCTTTATTGATGGTTCTCTTCTTATCACTATACAAGACGTTAGATCTAGGATCCTTCTCAGGTGGCTTATTGTTCTTTACTGAATATAAATCGCGCAGCTCGGAAAACACACGTGCCAGATAAGGTTTACATTCCTTATGTTCTTGATCTTCCATAATACAAAAGTCTTCAGAAGACTCTGGCACTACATTAGGAGAGACCTTTTCGTTCTTGTTGGTTCGAAAAATATCTGCCACAACGTCTCTTATGCGGCAATGTGCACATTTCTTACCAAATTTACATGTGCAACGGCATTTGGCTTCTTCCGTTTCTTGTTCCATTTTTTTCTTACATGGATCATTACAGAAGTCTTCAGCAGTGTCTGGTTTCTTGCCAATATACTCATCTATTATACTGTCTGCATCAAGTTTCTTCATTTTATGTCTATCTTCGACGACCGGCATAGGTTTCACGCCGCATGTGGGACAGTTGGCAAATTTTGGTAACCAGGACATGTTGGTCAAACAAATGGGACAAAATCGTTCTGGCTTTATATCTGGATTATTGATATCACTTATTGGCGCGGGTATCATCGACTGAGTGCAAAAGTCAGGCTTATCACCTTGACGTCCTGGTATATAGGAAAAACATTGATTAGGTTCATGTGTATCTCCTCCTTCTGTACGTTCTCCACCGTATTTACAAGTGCTTTGATCTCCAGGTCCACGACAAGGTGGCTTCATGGGAAACGAAATACCCATACCCTTAGTTATTGAGTCAACGATTTTTCCACACTCTTCAGCCATTTTCTATACACGTAAGGTGTATGCCAATGGATTGATTATTGAATTATATTATATACAACTTCATATATCTTACCTTCATTGCACAACAAGCATTAGTACCGGTTTCATTATGTGTAAAGACTTCTGGTGCTCTGGTACCACCAGCTTTGGAGCTCTCATATCTTTGCATATCCATTTGTAAAATATCATCGTTCTCAGCTAATTCCAAGGCATCTTGACAGGGATCACAAGCACTCGGGCATCTCTGCGATTCGCTCAATATAAATAGGATATCTTCTCTGTTAATGCTTTTGTCCGCAGCTTTGCAGGGTATTTCAGGATCAGCTCTGAAAAGAAGTTCTTAAGACTATAAACATATATGACTAAAGGGAAGTACTAACTGTGGATCGCATTTAATGACAAGACGCCAGAGCACCTCAATGGTACCAATAAGTTCGCCTTCCTTTTCGATGTTACATCTATCAGAGTGCAACAAATCGCTCATGCCCTCATCTACGCGATCAATGACTTCTTGAGGATATGTCATTAGGCCAGCTCCAACGGGTCTGCCATTATATTGCAGTGTTATGGGCATTCCACATTCTTCAAGATTTGTTCTTAACTTTTTTGGTGCTGCATAGAAATCCAATGCTTGTAATGGATCGAATTCTGTAACATTTATTAAATTTGGTTGGATATTTATCCCCTTGCCAAAGAATTGAGTGGTCACAGCTATTCTACTGGCATCTTTTATGTTTGGCTTAAAGGTTTCCAAATGTGTTACAACAATATCGAAAATAAAATTACAACCAGAGGGTTTCGGAGGCATTTTGGTTTTTCGCTTTCAAACCACTTTAAGATTTCTACTAATGCTAAAAAGCATTAGATTATTTTATAAGTGATTTTGTTAATATTATAACCAAAAATTAAATATTACACGTTGCATCTAATTAAACTTTTTACACTAGCACCGGGAATTTAACTACCAATTTTAAGCAACTTAATGCTATACTGTTCAACTCATACACATAAATCTACTAACGATTCATAACTAAAACTTAAATACAATAATAAAAATAATATCAAATGCTTCTACGTTGCTATATTTTCCACATTTTAAAATATAATTCTATGTATTTCATATTCTTATATTAAAGTGAACTGTAAGATCGGCGGAATAAAGTTCATAATATTCTCATTATATATGAAATGCTCCAGAACCAATCCGAAGTATATATTTTCAAAAACTAATTGTGTTTACTTGTATATACATATTTAAATATCAATTAATATTTATTTATCCTTATTTATAAGTATTATAATTGAATGTATCTAAATATTTACTGAAATTTATAAATATCTATAAAATGCAGATGCTCGGCTACCGCATCTTAATCCAAGTACACCATACTCTAATTAATTAAACATCAACAACAGGTGGCGCTGTTTAAATTAGTCATGTACTTGACCATTATATAAATTTTTGCAATGGCATCAAATATAATAATAATAAAAACACTTTCATTTTCGTTCACTCGTTTAAAATGTATTTTTATTAAATGGTTTAAAGATTGAAAATATACAAAATAACAAAAGTGTCATATAAGCTTATTCCGTATTAAGTAGTCTTGAAGTTTTATAAATAAATTGTCTACCCTATTGTCTCCTGAATCGGCAACTATAACTCGTATTATAATTAGCCATAATAACAAGGATAACAGCATGTGTTGCAGTATGGGTTGTAGCAGGGATTACAGCATGGACTTGGATTATAGCATGGAATATTGTTCGTAGTATCGCAAGGAGCAGCACCTCTGCCAAGTCTTGGCATGTCCTCAATTGGCGGTAAAATCGTTTCACTAAGTAGTAGACGTCTGCGCTCAGCATCAGTTAATCCATCTGGGCCAATACGAGGTTTAGGTTTAGGTGGCTTATCTTTTTCCTCTAGATTGACATCGTTGGGATCCCAAGGCTTCGAGACAACTCCTTTTTTAATCAGATATTCGATAATATCGGTACCCTTCTTTTTCTTTTCAAGAGCGAGTCGAGCCTCTTCTTTTTTCTGCTGCCTTGCCTTTTCAAGACCTTCGTAATAGCGTTTTTGCATTCTGACAGGTATTGGCCCACTCTTACCTCCGCCACGTTGTTTCTTAGCCCCAGGGAAATCTTTACCGCCAAAGCCACCTGCACCACCTCTACCCCATAATCCTCTGCCACCTGGACAACCGCGCGCTCCATCAATGCCGCCACCTCTTAATCCAAATACGCCATCTTCATAACCTATTTGACCGGGTGAGCCGAATGCTACGCCAGTATAACGACCGCCCGCTGCACAATCATATAAACGCCAGTAAGGATTCAAAGGCGCGGGATATAGTGGCGTTACATTTTGTTTTTTGGCTGTTTGTGTACTATGATTATAACTATATGGCTTATGAGGACGTCTAGGCTGTCGTTCACCAGCTGGTGGTGACACATCGATATCATATTCCATTTCAGGCTCACTTGTATCTGTGAGCACCAACTGATCCGCGCAACTTTCTATGCCAAGGCGCTTGCACTGCCTCTCTATTGCCGACTTTAGATGAATCTTATCCATTTTGTTACGACACACGCAATACATTGCAGGTTGATGGCAAGTACATTTGGGAAAGCCTTTGGCTTTCAGCAGTTTTTTGATTAAACTCATGTCATTTGCCAGATCGCTTTTGACTATTTTAAAGGTAATGGGATTCATCTTTATATTTGGATTATATGCAGCTCTCAAGGTGATATAGATATCTGCACCCTTTTTGCATATATTAAGAATGGGCTGCTGTCGGTCACGTTCTCTTTCTATCTCTTCAGCTGTTTTACAGGCCTGGTATGCATTCTCTAATGTATTACTCAAGAAATGATTCATAATTCTTTTAACTGATTTTCGTATGCAACCAGGTCGCCAACCGTTTTTAGTAGCTTCAGTACTACGGGTCCAGGCCCAGCCATGTCGTCGTGAAATACCCGCACGTGAATGTTTTGATTTTTTTTTTTTGTTTTTCGTATCTTGTGAATTTTTTTCATCAAGTTCTGTGCTCTTCTTCTTATACAATGCATAAGCGTTGTCAACCATTAGGGGTTTCCTTTTGTTCTTTTCTGCGTACAAATCGCGTAGCTCAGAAAAAACACGTGCCAGGGAAGGAACACAATCTTTTTTGGTTTTATCAGTCAATATACAAAAGTCTTCAGATGATTTTGGCTTTAGATTAGGACAGAATCTTTCCTTCTTGTTAGATCGATAAATGTCTGCCACAACTTTTCTTATGCGACAGTGTGCACATTTCCTACCAAGTTTACATGTACAACGGCATTTGGTTTCTTCTTTTTTGATACATGGATCATTACAGAAGTCTTCAGCAGTTCCTGGTTTCTTGCCAATATACTCATCTATTATACTGTCTGCGTCAAGTTGCTTCATCTTGTGTCTATCTTCGACGACCGGCATAGTTTTCACGCCGCATGTGGGACAGTTGGCAAATTTTGGTAACCAGGACATGTTGGTCAAGCAAATGGGACAATATCTTTGTGGCTTTATATCTGGCTTATTTATATCACTTATTGGTGCAGGTATCATCGACTGAGTGCAGAAGTCAGGCTTGTCACCTAGACGTCCTGGTATATATGAAAAACATTGTTTATTAGGTTCATGTGTGTCTCCTTCTACTGTATGTTGAGATTTACGTCCACGACATGGTGGTTTCATGGAAAAAGCCATAGCTTCTCTCTGTATGATTGAATCAACAATTTGTGTACACTCTTCAACCATTTTCTATATGCGTTAAAAATATGTCAAAGAATTGTTTAAAATATTATATACAAATTCATATATCTTACCTTCATTTCACAACAAGCATTATTACCGGTTTCATTATGTGTAAAAATTTCTGGAAGTCTAGTACCTCCAGTTTTGGAACTTTCATATCTTTGCGTATCAATTTGTAAAATATCATCATCGTCAGCTAATTCCAAGATATCTAGACAATGATCACAAGGACTGGGACATCTCTGTGATTCACTCACCATAAATAGTATATCTTCTTTGTTAATGCTTTTGTCGGCAGTCCGACAAGGTACAAACGGTTCCGCTCTAAAAAAAACTTGTTTAAATTGTCTATAAATATTTATGCTTCAGAGCAAGTACTAACTGTAGATCGCATTTAATAACTAGACGCCAGAGTACCTCAATGGTACCAATAATTTCGCCCTTAAGTTCGATATTACATTTATCGGAGTGCAACAAATCACTCATGCCCTCTTCTATGCGATCAATGACTGATCGAGGATATGTCATTAAACCAGTCCCAACAGGGCTGTCATTATATAAAAGTGTTATGGGTAGTCCACATTCTTCAAGATTTGCTCTTAATTGTTTTGGTACTGCAGTGAAATCCAATCCTTGTAAAGGATTGAATTCTGTAACATTTATTAACGCTGGTTGAATATTTATCGTCCTGCCAAAGAATTGAGTGGTTACAGCTATTCTTTTGGGCTCATTTATATTTGGCTTTAAAGTTTCCAAATGTGTTACAATAATGTCGAAGATAAAATTACAACCAGCAGCTTGCATTTTGATTTTCTGCTCTTAAACCACTTTTTATTTTATTTTTATAAAATATTAAATATTAGACGTTGCATCTAATGAGTATATTAACACTTAAATTTAACTATAAATTTTAGGCAAATTAATATTGAACTATTCAAGTCAAAGATATAAAAACAATAACAATTTATACAAAAAACTTTAAAGCAATACTAAAAATAATATCAAATGCTTCTACGTTGTTTTATTTTACACATTTGTATATATAATTCAATATATATATTTATATGTGATAAATACTGAAGTGAAGTTGTTAACGAAATGCTAATGATAACGAAGAGTTCTTCGGATAGAGTGGAGTATTGGAGTGGGTTTAAGCCAAAACTAATTTAAGTAATCAGTCGTATATTATATATAATAATGCGATCTTTGGTTAAAATCAAGAAGAAAATGAAAGTTTTATATCAGAAGTTGTGTAAATAACTTGGGAATCTGCGGAATAATGTTAACAACAAGAGAGTTGAATTAACTCGCGAGGGTTTCAAGTTGTATGAGAAATAATGCTCAGGCTGTAAGATGGAATTATCTATCAATTCAAATACTGTAGAAATTAATTATAAACCCAATCATTCACCCAATCCTCCAGCCAATCATCCAGCCTTACCATCAAATCTCATTATTTATATTATTATTCATAAGTACTCCAGAACTCATCCTAAGTATATAGTTTCATGTTGGAAACAACTAGTTATATTTCCTTGTATGTAAATAAATTTAATTTGATATATTAATATACATATTTATTAGTATTATAATTGTACATATCCAAATCTTTACAATGTTTATATAAATCTATAAATGCATTTAGAAAATGTATGAAGTTCTCTATTAAATTATCTTGGTAAATGCATTGTTTAAAATCTTAACGAAATAATTTTAATAAAAAGTTGTTGAATATTTCACTTTGCGTGCTGATTTGCAGTATTTATATTTGTACTAGTCATTTCTACTTCTTTAAAAGTTAATTTTTAAAATAAAAAAAAGTATCCTGAAATCTCGTTCCTGGGGTATTACTTGGTGTACATTATGTATATAAGAAATTATCGGAGATTGCTTTACCTAATCAAAGTAGCACCTAGGATAGGAAAATTGACTACAGCAATATGGGTTATAGCATGGAACCGGACATGGAGTATAGCATGGAGCAGGACATGGAGTATAGCATGGAGCAGGACATGGTATACTATTCATTTCAGCACATGGATCTACGGCTCTGCCACGTCGTCCCATGGAATCAAGTGGCGGTATTGCCATTGCCAAAAGTTCTGCCCGTCTGCGTTGACCATCAGTTAATCCATCTGGTCCAATACGAGGTTTAGGCTTAGGTGGCTTATCTTTTTCTTCAAGGTTAACATCATTGGGATCCCATTCCTTAGGAACCACACCTTTTTTCTCAAGATATGCAATTATGTTTGTGCCCTTCTTATGTCTTTCACGTGCTTTTTGTGCAGCTTTCTCTTTTCTTTCCTCTTCTTTAGCAATAGCTTCATAATAACGTTTTGGCATTCTCACTGGAATAGGCTCATTACCTTTTCCAGAAGCTTTCTTTGTTTTAGGAAAGTTTTTATTATCAGGTGCATAGCCGCCTCGTTGGCCTCGCCCACCCCAACATGCTAGTTTTGAACCTTTTGGTCCGCCACCTGCAGTACCAAAGACGCCATCCTCAAAGACAACTTCACCGGGTGCTCCAAAGGCTCCTGAGAAATAATGATCCGCAGCTGCACAGTTATAGGTGCGCTGGTAGGGACTTAATTCAATGGGATACTTTTTCTCGATTTCAAGATCAGCTGGAGAAGTCTGAGTAGGTTGGTTCTGCATACACGGCTTAATAGCCAGCAGAGGTTTGGCCGGAACCGCTGGTGGTGATATATCAAAATCATATTCCATATCGCTTTCGCTTGTATCTGTAAGCACTACTTGATCAAAGCAATCTTCAATGCCACGGGCCTTACACTCCTTGTGGACTACTCCTTGCAGACAAAGTTTTTCCCTAGCATTACGACAAACGCATAGCATCAGAGGTTGATGGCAAGTGCACTTTCTGCATCCTTTCTCTTTAAGTTTTCTCTTAACTGCACTTGCCGCCTTAGCAATTTCACTTTTCACAATCTTAAATACAATGGGTTTCATCTGCATTTTTGGATTATCGATAGCTCTGAGAGTTATATAGATATCCTTATTCTTCTTGCGCACATTCAGTATTGGCAGTTTACATTTCTCTTGTTTTCTGCGTTCTTTCTCTTTTATTGCCGTAACAGATTCATAGCCTAAAAAGAATTTTATTATGGAGCCAGTATAACGACGAATAGCACCTGGTCGCCAACCATGTTTTGCTTCCTTAGTCCTTTGCCATGCCCAACCGTGACGTCGTGGAACAAAATTATGTTGCGTACTGCAGCCATCGTGTCCTAACATTTTTTCATGTTTACGATATAAGAATGATGGACCTTTATTTTCGTCTGGACTACCGCCTGCAGTTTGTCTTTTCATTCCTGGTTTTATCATAGAACTCGACAATCGTTTTTTGTTTTCGTTGTCATTTTCGGTGTCTCGTTGGGCATAGAGATTCTGTAAATCAGCGAACACACTCTCCAGATATGGACGACATTTATCCTCCTCAACCACAACGGCAAAGTCCTCATTTGCCTTTGGCTTTACACTGGGACATTCCTTTTGCAGTTCCGATTCTGAATTGAAAATATCGGCGCAAAGGTTGCGTACACGACAATGAACGCATATTTCTCCTGATTTGCAGGTGCAACGACAAATCTTTTTATTAGCTTCTCTTAGCTTCTTTTCACAAGGAGTTTCACAAAAGTCCTCAACTGTTTTGGGTGGTTCCTTAATATAAAGATTGATTATTTGATCTGCAGTTAGTTGTTCCTCTGATTTAAGATCAACCTCGGGCATAGGTTTTGTACAGCATGTAGGGCAGATTGAGTACTTTGGCATCCAGGACATGGGTGTTAAACAAACTGGGCAAAAGCGTATTGGCTTTATGCCATCCTGTTCGTCTATACTACTAATAGGAACCGGTATGGTCGGTACCTTTTCTTTAGGTTGACTTTTTACCTTGCCTGACCAATCCGTAAATAGCGCATCGTCATGCAACGGTGTTGGTAAATTGGCAACTTTTTTGGAAACCGAGTCAATAAGCGCTCCATATTTTTTGGTCATACCAACTAATTTACTGCATGCTTCTCTGCTAAAGTCATCTTTAGGTTCCTCAGTAACGCGTTGTTTAATACGTTCTAAAGGCTGGGTGGGATACCGACTTAGATCCAACTTAAGTCGTTCATCACCCTCTTCAACTTGCAGCTCTTCAATCAAACATGGCTCGCATGGCTTTGGACATTCGTCTGGCTCAGCCAACATAAACATAATATCGGCTGGATTTATATCTTTTGCTATATTCTTACAAATTTTACCCACACTGTAATCGATACATTTAATTAAAAGATTAAAGATTGTTAATTACTTTCATAATAATACTAACCCCTCTGGTTCATCGCATTTAACATTAAGAATGCATAAAATTTCAAGTTCACCCACTTCAAAATTGCGTCGTATAATGGGTAATTTCTCTGAGTGCATTAATTCAGGCATAGTAATATCTATGCGATCAAGAAAGCTTGGAGGAAATGTAATTGTTGCAATACCCAAGTTAAGACCAGCATACCGCACTGAGAGTGGCACTCCATCTGTTTCAAGGCTTTCGCGCAACTCTTCCGGATCTGCCACAAGTTCCAGGCAACGTCGTGCCTTGAATTCTGTCACATTTATGCGACTTCCTGTCACATTATGTGGTACTTTGTTAAACTTTACAAATATTGAGACTTTTGCTGGCTCATCAATTTTATCCTTGGTCAGACTCATATGAGTCGCAATAATGTCAAATAAAAATTTGACATCTTTGCGTGCTCGCGGTTGTTCTACTAGTGACATTTTGTGTCTTATAAAATGTTTGGTCAAAACTACTGAAAATGGACAAAATGTTATAAAGTAAAAAAAAAAAAAACTATAAATAAACTAATTTTGTTTATGTGCGCAAAGTGAAACTAACTAAATACATAATTTTTACTTATTTTAAGCTTAAAAATTTGACAGGAAGTTTAATGTTTGCTCATTTAAACTATATTTTCGTATTTTAAAATAACATTAATAAAAACATAATTATATAAATTTAAATAAAAATACAGCATTTCATAATGTTGTTAAAAATTATTCTTAAAACTGTTGAAATTGTTTTTAATAACATTTACATTTATTATGTTTTATGACTAAACCGTTTAGGCATTGGGCTTGTACTTATTTTATTGGTAAAAAGTAAATAATGTTTTTATGCCTTTTAGCTATACACTTAAGTGGACGTGCCTAAAGTGACTTTTAACTTGCTTTACTTACAGTTAAGGACCCAAGTCAAGGGTCAATGTCAAACACACCAAAAAATGCTCTTGGAAATTTTGGGTAACGTCCTTTAGGCAAAAACCTTTTAATTGGACGGTAACAAAATGACTTGGTCCCAACTGAATAAGCCCATTGCTGGTTGCGTTGATGGCTCTGACTGCCACTTATAAGGACAATGCACTTGGCGGCTAAATAAATCCCACAAGCCCAGCCAAAAGCATTTTCTGTTGAAGCCAAAAACAATTAGAGCGCGGCAAATTTATCGCATCAGCAGCCTTTGATTTGCTTGTAAGCTGCTTAGCACGAAATGCACGCACTCCAGCCACGCCCACAAATAGTGGGCAACATTGTTTCACCTCATGCACTTATCTAAATTAAGCTGAATTTTAATTAAATTTTGCGCATTAACTCGACGCTTATCGCCACCAAACTCTGCCTGCAGTTGCCAACAATAAAACTTATTAAGCCAACGCGTGGAGAACTACATACTAATCGGTTATAGAAATCAGCCGCAAAGTATGCAACACTAAATATTTTCCACACACTAGCATATAATGTGTACTCTATGGAAGTAAGCCGATTTAATTGGATTTAAATAAGGGAGGTCCTTTATAAGCAGCGTTAGCATATTGGCCAAAAGCTTGCAAATATTGTTGGCAAGAAGCTTCACACAACAGCAACATTGACAGCAACAGCAATATGGGCAACAGTAACAGCAACAGTAGCAGCATAAATAATCATAAGCCAAGAGCTTAGTTTAGCAAAATTTTAAATTAGTTTGTTTAAATGTGCTTTTTACTGTCGTTGTTTTAGGACAAAGAGAATATGCTGATTTGTGCTTAAAACTAAAATTACTTAATGTAATTTACTTGCTTCAATTAATTATTTTACATTTATAAACTAATTTAGCTTAGCATAATTGTAAAATAAACTTAAAGCTGTAGCACTTTCAAATTGTAGACCACGATTAATAGAGCATTTACTTAAACTTATTTGTCGTAAATATTTGCAAATGTTTCAATTTAATTGCTTTGCTAAATTAATATATGGCTTTAAAGCAATGGCCAAGTACTACCTTATTGCAGACAATTGTTGATGGCAAGCCATATAAATGCCAAGCAATTAAAATAGTTGCAACTAAAGCTGTATTTACAACATACTTTGAATAGTTGCATATAGATCAAAAACAAAAACAATAACAGAAACAATAACTAGAAGGATGGGGGAGAGGGCAGGGCAGACGAAAATAAAGGGTGGTTTAGTAAATTGTCTGGACAAAAGATTTAACAACATCCATAGACAAACAACGAAACTGAAGGTTTATTTCCTGTGAGAATTTAAACTCAACTTTAGTCAAAACACAAACTGTAAATAAAAAGTTGGGTATATACGACTTAAAGTTATCCACTGTTTGATTTAATTTATAGGTTTTTTAACAACAAAATACCGTTTATAAGAATGAGTTTCTTAGTTAGTTTCTTTCTTTAACAGGGTATATAAATGTTGCATATCAAGAAAAGTGTTAACTATTGTTAATGCAAGTAGTATGCAGGTTTTCACCCTAAGCATATATTGCAGCAATACTTTCCCTTTAGCATTTTGTGTTGCATGTGCTACAATAGAGTCCTTTGCAAATGGCCAAGTGCAAGGCTATTGCCATTACCATGGCGCACCACACCGCAAACATCTCTTTTTCTATTGGTAGACAAATGAGCAATCCCATTAAATACGCTTTGAAATATGCTGGCAAATCATTTACAGTAGCCACAAACTTGGCTCTTGCTGGGCTTTCAATAAATCTCAAATAGCTGTAGCTATAGCTGTAGCTGACATTGCTCGGGGCTGTCAGTTAAATGGAATTCGTTGGGGATTTAAGCCAAATTCAGTATTGGGATTTGCTTGCTACAAGCCAAACGACGCGCAATTTAACAAATATTTTTTTAACATTGACCTGCTTGACACACACACCCCAACATTCAATTCATTTTGGATATTCTTTTACATTGTTTTTATGTATGTTATAGACAAGGTCGTTAACTGTGTCTACTACTTGCATTAACAATATTTTTCTTTTGGCATTTGCACCTTGTACAGTTTCATCTGGCTTAAGCTGTCAATGCAGAAACATAATTGATAGGCTCACCTTTGACATGGAAAAGTGGATGAAGAAACTTGTTTTTAATAGATTTTCCTTCGTTTTGCTTAACAAAATTTCCTTATTGAAAATAAATTTGTATTTTAAGCAAGTTTAAGTTAAAACTTTAACCTCACTTTAACATTTTATGTAAAAACTGTTCTTGCTGCCCGAATCTATATACATATTATAAGTAAACCTTAACTAACTCCTATTTTAATATCATAAATTGTTTTTGCTTTTCGAAACACATGCTAGAATTTAGAATTAAATTTACTAAATTAAATTTTTCTAATACTTGAGATTAGCCGCCTTGCAGCTATTTCAGTTTGGCGCCTGCCTGAGATAAGCTAAACTCATTGCCGCAAAGCAGGTGCTTGTACCCTTCCGCGGGGTGTTTTGACTTAAACAGTTACTTTGTTATAGACTAAGTTATGTTAAAGTAAATTTTAAAAATGTTTTTTATGGAGTAAAGTTATATCTTAAAATGTTATTTAAAAATTCTTGCTTGGTATTAAAATTGTAATTAAATATATATAAATTCGCTGCAAGGGTATATAAAATTCGACATTCCGCACATACAGTGTTGCTTTACTTATTTTATTATTACTTTCTTTATTTTTTGGCTCATGTGGATAATGTTTTTTATTAAAATTCTTTGCTCACTTTAATGGGCTACACTCTCCCATTGCCCTAAGGTTATTTGTGGTATTATTTGGCTCTACTGCCGGCTGTTCGGCTATGCCACTGTTGATTTTTAAGCTAAATAACTGTATTATGGAAGCCTTGTATATGGCATATGAAACACATATGGCTGATAAAGAAAAAAAAAAAAACACATAAAACGAAATAAGTTCATCTATTTTATATTTTTTTTTATTTTCCATTTTACATTTGGTTTTATATAATAAGATATATGCACTCATACATGAACATATACATATATATCTATATATTTATGAATATATATGTATACAGAGTCCATTATGGTTTTCAAGATTCACTTTTGGCTTTTGTAAGTCTCTCACAGAGAGTTTGTGTTCTTTAAGGCTCCCCAAATTCTATGAATTGAATATTTATTAGATTTTTGAAACCTCTTTATGTACCGAATGGGTTCATTTTGTTGCAGCTTAACCTGTTGACAATAGAATCTACATAAAAGCAGGCAAAATTACATTCACATTGACTGAATTTTTCTTATAAAAATATGAAAAGACCTTACCCTATACCAGACTCTTTATATATATAGAAAAGCTGCCTGAACAACATTTTTGCTGCTAGATAAATATGTTTTGTTGAATTTATATATATATATATATATTTATATTTATATATTCTTGTCTTGTTTGTCTGTGTACAAACTTATTATTTTTACTCTACTTTTGTTATTTTACTTCAAAAGCTTATAACAAATATTTACTTACACGCTTTAATAGAGAACAATACTTTAAAATATTCCATTTTAAATAAATTAAAGTAAATATAGAATAATATACCATCCTTTATAGTTTGTTTCAACTAAATAAAATACCTTTTAATTTGCTTTCATCATTGTCACATCTCTTGCTGCATCTCATGTCAAATCACAGCCTGTAAACTCTTTGATGAAAGACAAAACCAAATGTCATACTATATTCGTAACTTTATATATAATTTTAACTATTTTTCGTTGCCAACTTTTTCACTTGCTTCAACAATAGTAAAATGTAAAATCTACCAAAAAGGATTGTCAATTTTTATCTGGTAAATTGAGCATTTTGTAACATTTTACTTATGTTTTATTTTTTTTGTAACTCTTAGTTGATCATCAAAAAACCAAAATCCTTTCCCAATAACTTCTGTTACAACTTTTGTGCATGGCAAATACATTTTGTCTATCGCTTTTAACCAGTAAAAGAAACCACAAAAAAGAGCAAAATTTCACTGAAAAACTAAATGAAACACATGAATTTCGGGCAACCGCAGAGCGGAAATTAAAACTTCTGTGTGTGTGTGTGTCAAATCACAGCATGTTTATGTGTGTGTATGTGGGTGTGTAAGTATGTATATATTAAAGAATTGAATAGAATCAAGATTGTTGTAAATTGTATATGGTACATTGATTGATATTGAATATCCTGAAAAATATTTTTTAATCAAAACTAATATTAAATATATTTCTTTTGCTTTACAATAAAAAAAAGAAATTGTTATACAAACTGATATGATTTTAAGTGATAAATTTCATTTAATATAAATCAGATGTTGTTAGCATAGAAATGGATATATTAAAAATTTATATATATATATATATATATATATATAAATATCTGCAAATTATATTGAAAGTAATCACACTCTGGATAACTGAAGCTGAAACTGTGTAATGTTAATTCCATCCATACTTACCGCTTTATTTTTCCCTAGAACCATTTAAAACACAATTAAAAAATTCAATAGTTATACTTATTAATAATATTTTGTATTTATTTAAGTAATTCTCAGTATGTCATTAACTTAATAATAAGCTTGAAATTTACAATCGATAGTTAACAATAATTTATTTAACTCAAGTATAAATGACAAGAAAATGTGCCTGTGGTTGGTACAATTTAAACTTAATAGTTAGTATATATAAATAGAGTATATATATATATATATATATATATATTGTGTATGACATCTACACATACATTTACAGTTAACTGTTATGTCTATTAGATGTTGCTATAATATTGGTATTTTAATGGTTATACATGCATACAATGACATACATTTACATATTGTATAAGTATGTGTGATTAGTTGGTTTAGACAATAACAATGAACTACAATTTTCAACTACAGTTCGCTATATATATCTATATATATATTTAAATATATATACTTATGCTGAGTATTATTTCATTTGGTTTAAATAAAAATTTGCAATTTATGTGTTTAATTGATTAAGCAAGTGTTTTGTATTTGAACTTAAATTATATTAAATGCTTTTAGCATAATTTTTATTTACTATATTTTATTTTATTTTTCAATTGTGAAGCATTTTGTTAATTGTTAATACTAAGTTTAGTTAGTATTTCGATTTGTACTTAGCATACAAATTGGATTGGATTCAATAAATTCGAAAGTGGGGAGCAAGAGGTACAAAAGAGCCTTTATATTAGGAGTTTTCCATTATAGCTATTTTCCATATAATACACATATATTTATTTAAGATGCTTTGCCAATATAAATATTTATACTTATATATATGAATGAGACTACATATCTTATATGGAAGTATATTAACTATATGAGTAAAAGTTCTTGATTAGTATTTATACTAAATAGTTTGTTGATTAACAGTATTTTAGTGGTGTTTTCTTACAATTTATTTAACTAAATATTTTCTCTGTTTTTCTCTTTGGTTTACTAGCCAATAGTTTAACTAAATTACATTTTCCTAAACAATGAATAACTCTTATAATATATACAATTTATACTAACTCTAATACCTTTAATTAAATTTTAGTACAACTGAATCAAGACACAAGGTACAAAATAGTAAAGAAAGGTACATTTTATTACCATTAAATAAATTCTCTCTATAAACTAACAGAGTTGAGTATAAAGTTTCTGTCTGATATGTGACTGAAGACTGTAGCTATGGATCCGTTAGCTTAAAAGTTTTCTGATATGTTTTATGTGTGTTACTTGTTTCTTAAGGATTTCATATGCAAACAGCTAGCTAGCACTTCACATAGCCATTGCCTTTTCCGCATCCGCATTCCCATCCTGTATTCATATTGACAACTGCACTAATGGCCCAGACAGTTTGGCTAGAGCATAATATGGTGGCAGTTCACCTCTGTTTGGTATATATATATAGAAACGCTGCATTTCAATACGAGTCTGTGAGTCTGTGTATGCATTTGTGTCTATATGTGTGTCTGCTATACCGCTTACGAATAATGTATATATATGTGTGTATAGAGAAAAATGGAGCTCAACTCTGTGGCATATTTTCTAATACTCTGGCGCTTCACATGACACTGCAGACACAGCAGAAAAAGAGAAAAAATAAACACTGAAACTATACATAAAATGTGTCAACTTCTGTGTCAATTGTATAACCATTAAACTATTGCGCTTCAGATGCCATTTTGTCTAAAGGATAGCATATGCACATATGCACCACTAGCACACTCTATGTAGCATTTGCTGCATTCGATTACGTATACGACATGTTGAGCAATGTACAAAATTTTGACATTTGACTATTTCATGTTATCTACCAATGCCAGACGGAACTTGAACATTGTCTATAACTGAAAACTCTATAGGATACATGTATCCTTAAATGGTCCATAGGCTGGTCTACATTTGGATAAATGACAATTGTGGAAATTTCTGGCAGTAGCAATGGAAAAGCATCATTTAAAATGGTTTCATTTAACGAGAAGGCAAACAACTTCCTTGGGCTCTAATTTTATTAATTGTGGCCATCAATCATTGTGTAGATAAAATTTTGATTAAAATTTCCAACTTTTCAGTTAAAAGTCAAGCAATAAATCTGTGCAGAGTTAGAAAGAAACAAAAACAGAGCAGAATTTAATTGTGTTAGAATAAAATATATATTACGTTGATAGATTCAGTCAGTTTGTATTAAATCATCTTATTTTTGAGTAAATTCACTAGAACTTAACATTTTTTTAATTAAAACGTACCCGTAGCTTTTTTTATATAGTTTTAAAATATTTTTTTTAACAATAGCACCAATAATTTATGCATATAAATATATGGAAATTGTTGCAAAAGTGTTGATGATGGTGTTGCATACTTTACGCTTAAATCTTACAGAGTATTGTTTGCATTGCTTTTCATTATTACTACCGCACAATCCCAGTACCAACAGTAACAATAACAACAACAACATCATCAAGTACAAACAACAGAAAACGGCAATAATAGCAACAGAAAAAAGGGCGGCGCATATATTAAACAAACAAATGGAAAACAAGAAAAATCGAAAAACAGAAAGTGCCGTGTTGATGGGCTTGTGTTTGATATAGTATAGTGGTGGGAGGGTGTGTGGCAGTAGGGGTATGTGCACACAAACATTTCAGAATTCCTACACTCACAAGCTATACATATATACATATATATATATATATATGTATTTGTATATAGAGAAAGTAGTGCGAAAATATTTAAGTTGAATCTATGTTAGCACCTCGCTAGCAATGCTGCATATAAAGCCTTGGCCAAGTCCTGAGCTTTCAGCCAACATGATCATAAAATGCCAGCCATACTCGTAAAATGTTAATATCCATCAAAGTGGGCAACGAGAATTTCAAAACTCAACTTGGAAATGGTATTATAGTTGCAATTAAATTTTGCATTTCATTCGCTCTCAATAACAACAACAGTTGAGGTCACACTGCACTTTTCTTATTGATGGAAAATGCCAGCACTTGCAGCAAATAAGAAGTTAAGCACTATGTGTGAAACTAACTTATATATAGGTATATATTTCTTTCTTATAAAAAGTGTTTTTTACGTTTTTTTTTTAACTTTTCTATATAAAATTCTCTCAACAGCTTAAAGCTTCCTTTCCTTTGAAGGATTAACTGCTATATTTTATTATTCGAGAGTATTTAATTTGCCAGTGTCTTGTGCTTTCATTTTGTCAAAGTGAATGGCTAATTTTTTATATCATTGTTTTCTTTATTATTTTAAGTGGAAAACTCTTGTTGGATAAGCGAAGGGCAAACTTTTTAATTTTATTTATTGATTGGTTTATTACTGACCAAAAGAGGCAAAAGTAAATGCAATAAAATCAAAAACTTTCTCAAGCAACGATAATGCAGTTAATAGTAGTAGATTTTGTGTAACTTACAAACAATTATTTTGCTATTGAATCATATTAAATTGACTTTATTGCTGTTCAGGTCGATTGGATTAAGTAAGGATATCAAAAGGATAACTGCAAGTTTAACTATTTGTAAGCAATTATTTAATGGGTATATATCTTATCCGACTGAATATAGGGAATCGACTTAAATCTACTGTTTGAATAAACCAAAATACAAATGAAATGAACAACTTTAAGACAGTTTCTTTTAGGCCAATTTGATTAATGATTGTTTCTTTAGCAGCAACAGGAAAGAGCGAAAGAAATTGTATTGCCAAAATAGTCAAGGAAACAATTTCATGATTTATTTCAAGCAAATTATATCAAGCTTACACATGCTATAATACACACCCACACATACACATACACAGACCCACACATATTCACACATATATACAAATAAAGCAGAATAAATTGGGTCACTACCAACGCTTTGCCGTCCAGCGGCGAACGTTTTGCGGCAGGAAATAATTAAAGTCGTGTCAATTTCCAGGACATGTCCATGAAATTGGCTAGAGACCGATTGAATGAATGACTAATGAATATATTAAGCCAGTATTTAAAATATCTATTTAAAAAGCCTGCATTTTAATTAGACTTCAATGAAAACTTTGCAAAGATGCTTAAGGGTCATTTCATTGACATTGACAATGTGGGCGTGTCCGTTGGCACGTATAAATTACAATTAAGTGTAATTAATCATCAGTTCAGGTTATCCAGGCAGCTCTGCTTCACTTTTGTCTACGTCGTTTTCTTGGACATTTATTAGCACAGCGATGCTCAAGACATCACAGTCACCATCAACATCACAATCAACATCAACAGTAACAGCGACATCAACACGAACAGCAATGGCTACAGCAACATCGATGTCGACGCCGTTGCATAAGGAGGAAGAATGCGGTCCAGCCGCACTTTCCAGTGTTGTATGGCTCGGTGCTCTAGTGGTCAATCACACGGCCACTTAGCAACTTAGCAGAGCAACAGCAGCAACAACAATAATAGCAACAACAACATCAACAGCTGTCAGGCTATGCAGGTGACTTACAAGCGCTTTTAATAGCTCGGTAAATGGTTGGCTTTGCCGTTGGTCGCATGTTGCGCTGCGTTAGTTGGCCAAGAAGGAGGCAAATCAATGAATGGATATCCATCCATTGAGAACAACGCACGGCCAAAGGACTGCATGGCAAGGACTTTAGGGAAAAATACCAGACACTGTATACTAGCGCAGCTGAGCGACTCCATCAACGGGTCGTTCGTCTGGAAAACTTATTGCGGCAGAAATAATTCTATAAGGAAAGCCATCTCTTTCACTCAAGCTCATGCCACTGTTCTCTCTCACTCTTACAAACACACACACACACACACACACATACATATTTGCCAGCTCTATCGAACTCTTAGCGTTGTATAGTTTTACCTCTTAAATATGTTGAAAACGAGTATTTCGTTTGCTCTAGTTGTTGCTGCTACAAATTGCTAGTTATTTTGGTTGCAAGTATTTTAAGAAAAATAAAAAATATATATATAATATTATATATATATATATATATATAGAGAATTGGTTGGATATATAATAAACTTGTATGAGCTATCGATTTTCTTAAGGCCCTTGGGTTATTTACAGCTCGACCAGCAAGCCAACCCGTTGCCAGAAACTTAGACTTGGGACTTGGGAGTAAAGTATTCGATTACCAGCATCGAATTTTTGGTAATTTGCGTTGGCCAAGAACTGAATTGGTTGATTGGAATTTTGAACGGGTGAAAATGTTTTTTTTTTCTTGTTAAATCTTTTTTTTTTTGTTTAAAAATAAACTTAATTTGATTAGTTGGGTTCATTCGCACGACAAATACATACTTTGGGCACAGCCCAATGGCCTTTCTTCTTGAAAATAAAAAAAAAAAAAATATAGAAAACAAAAAAAAAAGTAAAATTGATTTTTCTTCTAGAATTCGTTATTCGTCAACAAAAATTTAATAATAAACTTTGGCACTTTTGCCATTACAATGCCCCTATGACAGCATGCAAACGGAATTTCGTAGCCAGAAGTTGAGTTTGGGGCCCACTGAAGCCTGAAATTTATGTTCACGCCTGCGTTGTTAACACACAACTGGACCTAAACCTGCCACCAGTCAACCCTTTTGCCCAGTTGGTAGTAACTCGTAGCTACCGAAAGCTGTCAGCAGCATACAAGCGTAGTGGACATTGCTGTTGGATTGGGCTCTGGTTGCGCGTGTTTGGTCTGGGTCTAGGTCTGTGGTTGCAACTGGTGTTTTTATTGCTTGTTTCTCATTTATTTAAAATTCTAAAACATAAAACAAATAATATCAAATATATGGTAGAGCATAGATTTTATTTTAATTTTGCAAGTTTTGAAATTTTCAAAATGTTTAATAATGCGGCTGTGGCAGCTGACGATTGTTATTGTTTTTATTTAAATTCGAAATGGTATTTAGCTAATGAAAATATTTACTAATTAATGACATACTAATGCAAATTAAGCATAAACACAATCTATATGTATGTGTGTGTGTATAAATTTCTTGGGTTTGTCAAAATCTAATTTATTTTCAATTTGACACGCGCGCAACAAATGCCAATTAATATATTGCATGAAATTTGTTTGATAAACGAAAAAGTATCAAGCAGAAATTTTGTATATTATTGAAATTGATTAATATTTTCAATATTTTATGCTCATGAATATGTAAAATTAAATTATAATAATAATAATTATTATACTTAGCATGTAAGCTATTTAGTGACATTTGGCCTTTGCTTTCAATTTGATAAAATAAATTGTTTAATTTGAGAATTTTATTGAAAATTTACTAAACAGTAGCAAATGTTGATTTAACTATTTATTTTCTACTTGCATTCAAGTTTTCCTGTTGCACTTCAGCGCCGCGTATTGATCGCAGGCGATGATCATATTCTATGTATATCGCGTAACTTAGGTGCTAGCGCC
>JBAMBS010001346.1:0-10000 GCA_037044455.1 Zygothrica quintamaculata
ATATATATGTTTATATATATATTTATATATATGGGGTGTATCCACGGTTCCGGCAATTCAAGTATGTTCAGTGCCCTAACGGGGGTACTTGCTAGCAGATTGCTAAGCCCAGCGGGTGGTCGAGCGGGCAGAGAAAAAAAAGAGAAAAAAAATAAAACGGAAAACAAAAATAAAAAAAAAAAACACATTAGAAATACATAAATTCAAACGGTTGTTGGCATTTTTTTTTTCATTTTTGTTTTTCTATTGTTGCTGTTGTTGGCTGTGTTGTTGTGTTGTTGTTTATGTAAAACATGCAATTTCGATTTGGCATATAATTTTTTAATACTCACAGTGGCAATGTACCTCCCTTGCCATAAAGTTCCCCCTACCACTCCTCTTAGCTTAGCTTTAGACCGATTCCCTCTCTCCTCTATTGTATGCGTCGCTTTTTTTTTTTTGGCCACCCGCTGCCACCTTGGGTGACAAAAATGTCAAATGCGTAAATGTTAAGACAGCAGGAGCTAAAGCTGACAACCACTGGATAGATGCAGGCACCCAAGAACCCAAGCACCCAAACACCCAGGCACCCAGTCGGGCAGCTGAGCAGTTGAGCAGTTGAGCAGTCAGGGTGCAGATTTAATGCAGGGGAAGGTAGGCTAAAGCTGACGCAAGCCAAGTTAGTCAGTCAGTCAGTCAGTCAGTCAGTCAGTTAGTCTTGCTGTTACC
This sequence comes from Zygothrica quintamaculata, assembly GCA_037044455.1. Lineage (NCBI taxonomy): Eukaryota > Metazoa > Arthropoda > Insecta > Diptera > Drosophilidae > Zygothrica > Zygothrica quintamaculata. The sequence goes on from JBAMBS010001346.1 coordinate 709, forward strand.
TCCCTGGCTTCCGCAGCGACAACACCCTTAGACAATCATTATGCAACTTCAAACTTAGGTCCGTTACCAGCTCCTCCCCAGCTTCAGTTCCAACTCCAGTTTCAGCTTCAGCTATGACTTAGACTTCGATTGAGCTGAGGTTGTCGTGGCAGAGCAGAGCGTGTAGCACGTCATCTCTCAGACACCAGTGGCTACTATTTTCTTAGCAAGCATTTTCATATTCATGAAGCGGTAGACTCCAGCTCCTTCTACAAACTTCTACCTAGAGCCAGCTGACATCTCCTACACTGCCCCTGCCTCAGCTTAGTTCCTGCTCATTATCTCAGCTTGATTTTCAGCATTTTTATGCGTCAAAAATGCTGCGTTGTCGCTTCGCGAGGCAGAAACAGGGGCAGAGCAGGGGTTGGGGTAGGGGCAGGGGCAGAGACAGTTGCTGTTGCTGTAGCAGTGAGAGTGGTTGTGGCAGTAGCAAATATGAAGATACAGTTGATGGCATTGCTTTATATACGGGGGCATAGGGGCAGCTAGACACTAGGTGGAGGCATATTCCACTGCACGTGTCAATTGAAATGAATGTCGCCAGGCATCCCGCAGTACAACCACCTACCCCACCACCACCAACAACAACAACAGCAGCAACAACACCACCCTCTTACACCGCATGGCAACAACAATACTTTGTATGACTAATCTTTAGCGTCGACGATGTCGTCGTCATCGTCATCGTTGTTGCTCTTGTCGTTGTTGCCGTTGTCGTTGTCGTTGTTGCCGTCATGACATGAAAAACGACAGCAACATCAATGTATGAGAAGGTGGTGGAGTGTCATTATATTTATATATATAATATATATATATGTGTGCATAAGTATGGATTGTTAAGCGGGGGTGGAGAGGTGTCTAAGCAGCGAAATACCCTAGCAAATGAGGCTAGATCATATTTATAAGCTGCCAGCAATTATACTGACTAATACCCTGTATAATAGACATATACCAATTCAAGGTTGTTTATGACTAAACCCAAGGCAAAACCCAAAGCAACGGCAACACATTTTCAGCACATTTTACATAAATTAACATAAAATTGTTGACTTGAAAATATATGCTGTAAGTGCAATGCATAATTAATAATTAATAATTTATTAGTAATAAATATTAGAGGTACAACCTAAAGATACCCTGCAAATACACAAATTTCATAGTATTCTGTAGGCTAAGCCAGAAGCAAGTCCGATTCCCTATGATCACCCTTCACTCATTCTGCCACATCACCGACGTGGCATCCACATTTACCACCATCCTTTCAACAGTTGATCATAAGCCTACAGTTTTGATTAGTACAGGATTTCATTAGTAGGTCCAGGGTGTCTAGGAGGTCTGGGAGAGAGCGGTCAGTAGTACCTGACCCGCGTTTTCCGATACAGTCCTGTAGTCTTTAATAAGTCCTAAGCCCATTGATCTGGAGACCTGCACGTAGGATAATATACTGACTTCCAAACTAATCCATATAGTTTCAACATAGTGTATGATAAGCATACCCTATAGTAACTGTGTTTGTTTTTATAGGGTATGCGCAATCTTATAGTCAAACAGACTTAAGCCATATGCGAATCGCTCGATTGATTTTGCATTTGATGCCACCGGTCAAACTGCAAGCGTGTTGTTTGTTCTGTATGTGAGTGTATGTGAGTGTATGTTAGTTTATGTGTGTGTATGCGTGCGTGTATGTTTTTTTTTTTGCATAAGGGCGAAGCATTAAAAGCCTGAGTGTGGGACTTTCATCCATTAAACCTAACCCCACTTCCCATTCCCTTCCGAAGTCCTAAACCGCTAGGTATGACTTCATGAGGGGGAGGATGGAGTTGCATGCTGCCAGAAGCGAGACATGGGTGGAGATTTGTGAATCTCTGGCTTGTAGCTATGTCCGCTGTGTCGGCCAAGTATGCCAGCGATGCAGTACTCCATTCCTTCGTAATGGGTGCTGGGGACTTTAGAATCCGTGCGCTTGTCGTGGATGTTTGCATGGGTTGATTTTCACAATTGTGACTTCCACCTGGAGTAATTGAGTTATTGACCGCCCTAATATACATTTTGTGCATTTTATGCCTATGATGCTACTTGTTGGTCAACATCTTGGAAATTCTCCCGTCGTGATACGGGAGGCTGTAACCAGGGACGCCGCATGGAGGCGATCAGATACTTGACAGTGAACATGTATGCATCAAGATGCCCTTTGCCATGTGAAAGCCGGTTAGCCACTTTACCATATAGATCCCACCCCGTCCCCTGTGTGTGTGTGTGTGTGTGTATTGTGCGGGTGCTACTGGTATGAGTTGTTGAATGTTGGTTGAGTTTTGGTTGTGTTTTGGGTTTTTGGGTGAGTTTTGCGTCTCTCTTTTTTATTGTTTTTCATCATAGGGATGGGGCAATGAAATGGTTGCAACTGCAACTTACGTCGCAACATATTCATATATATATATATATTTATATGAGTATATATATATATAGATATAAGGACAAATACTCAAATGGAAAAGCCCTAAAGACACCCTTAAACACCCTCAAGTATTTACATTTGAATTTCACACAAATAAACTCATCGTTTTGGTCTACACATTGTATGTATGTATGTATGTGTTTCAGTGCGATTTGTGTGTGTGTGTGTGTGTGTGTGTGTGTGTGTGTGTGTGTGTGTGTGTGCATTGTGGCACGTTTATTTCTAGAGTGTATAGTGTTTAGGCTGTCGGCGCATCCCTTTTTGGCAGCAAAATTAATAATAACAATAAATTGAAAATGGCAGTCGACGCTCTGTGGCAGTCCAATAGACCAAACTTGCAACTGCAACAAGAGCGTGAATTGAGCATTGAGGCAAGGGCGTATAACTTAAGGGAGAGGCAGTGTTTGTGTGTTTGTGTGTGTATGTTGCATGCCCGCTAAACACAATGCCATTTGTATCTATTGCCTGACTGTCCAACTGTTCAACTGTCTAACTATGTGAATGTTGTTGCTGCTGTTGTTGTTGCTGTTGTTGGTGCTGTTGTTGTTGCTGCTGCTGTTGTTGATGTTGTTGTTGCTGCTGTTGTTGCTGCATAGCGAGTGTGTCAACATTTTTAGTGGCTGGTGGTTGACGGCATGCAATTGCAACAGCTACTGCCACTGCCGCTGCTACTTCTACTACTACTACGACTATTACAATCAAATTGGAGGGCGGCAAAGCCCTGGCACCGTTACACACACACACACACACACGCATACACTCAGCATATAGCACAAACACCCGCTATAAGCACCTCCTACCCTTTAACCCTGCCTCTAACGTAGTTTTGTCTATTTGACACTTTGTGTTTCAGTTATGCTTTTCATATTGATTTTCGTGCCTGAGTCTCTCTGCTCAGAGCTCTCTTCCTGCCTTGCGTCTAACAACAACATCATCATTATCATCATTGTCGTCATCATCATCATCATCATCATCGTCAACATCTTCCGCTACCTCCCCCCTCCTCCCCCTTCCCCTACCACAACATTGTCTTTCAACTAGTGTTCGCTTCGTGTATTGAATTTCAAATGAATCGATTAGCTCGTTGCCTTCAGTTTGTTGTGCGAGCTCTTTATAAGTATTTGTGTATGTGTGTGTGTATGTGTGTGTGTGTGTGTGTGTGTATGTGAGTGTGTGTGTATATATGGTATATCGTGTCGTTCTCTTTTCCGCTTCCATTTCAATTTCCATGTTAGGTTCAATACGAGTAAATTTTTGTTTTGTGCTTTGTTTGTTTTGCATTGCATTTAATTAACTTTTATGCGCTTTTTGTTTTTTTCAAGTATTTTAACTTATAGATACAAAGATACAATATCTTTACTGACTCGCGCGTGCCCTTAGCTTACACACACGACACACATAAACAATAAACACATACATACATACATACATATATACATGTTTATGTAATGCGATAGCTGCCTGAGTTTGATTTCAATCAGTGTGACATCATTTTGACTCAAATTACCCATCAAAATATAGAAGCAACAACAATGACAACAACAGCAACAGTAACAGTAATAGTAACTGAGCTGCCTAATTAACAGTGGCTGCAAGCAGGCAGCAACCAGTCAACAGCAAGCTATTAACAAATTTGGCCGACACGCCCATCCATTCAAGTGCCAAACGAGGCGAACGCCCATTGCAACAAAACAATTAATTGCATTTTGTCGACCCTTTTCCTATACAATTTGATTTTTTGTTTTTCTACTCTCTCTCTCTCTCTCTCTCTCTCTCCCTTTCCCTCTGTCGCTATCTCGCTTGCTCTTACTTTCGTTGCCTTCAATTTCCTGATTGTAAACGCCTACCGCCCATCTGCTAATACTCTATATAAATAAATATATATAGTTGAAGCCCATTGAAATCCTTGGGCAAGTTTCAACTTTCGACGCGGTTAATTTATTTAGTCGCAAATCGCTTGAAAATCGCGCACAAATCGCGTCAAATGCCGCAAGGCCAAAACATTCGTCAACACTTTTTGGGCGGCGGATTTACGGCAATTTTATTACCATGTCCTTAGGGTAAACACACACACACACACACACACACACAAAGCAAAGTGAGCGAGCGAGACAGTAACACTCAAAATATGAGTAAGAGCGAGAGGGAGAGAGACTCAACTTAGGATTTAGAATTCAAGGAATCAGGGATTCTGGGATATATTGGCAGACAGGCGCACAGCAGCCATGACGAGTCGAGGCAGCAGGCTTGAAGGATTCCTGTGGCAACCCTCAAAACTGATGCATTAAAATTGAAACTGAGTCGAAAACTGAGACTGATGTTGAATGCTGTTGATGTTGAATCTGATGCTGATGCTAAGCTGAATCCTATGCTGAGACTGAGACTGAGACTCAAACTGAGGCTGAGGCCATAGGCGTACAGGAACTGAAATCGTTTGACATTTGTGCTGACGCGCGAACGTGTGCACAGGATGAGCGGCAATGTGCTATATGAACAGGACAAGCAGGACGAACAGGAAGAGCAATGATGATGATGATTACGATGATGATGATGTTGTTGATGTTGATGAGTGAAGGATGAAGGATGAAGGATGAGTGCTGTGCACATTGCCAGCTTTGCAGCTTGTTGTTATACTTGTTCGGTGTGTTTTGTGTGTATCGTTGCGTGTGTGTGTGTGCGTGTGTGTGTGTGTGGCAGGGTTGAACTTGCGCCGATAATCTCGATAATGAAGTGACTTTGCCTGCATGGTCATGCATCCTTCATATCCTTAACAACACACACATACATATCCTAACTGAGTTGAACTCTGTATTTGTCTACGCTTTGATATCCGGTTCAGAGTCTTCCAGTGCCATTTTAGCCCCTTTGCGTTTAAAAAAAATGAAAAAAGGGAGTGGCATAAACGAAAAGTATTGTAATGGGCAGTAATAATCATTTGAGATATATATATATATTCGTGATCAGAACGACTTGCCGAGTCGATCTAGCCAAGTCCGTCTATCCCTTCATATGAACGCCTGTTTCTCAGTAAGTATAAGAGCTAGAGCAACCAAATTTGGTATTTAGATGCTTTATATGTGTGTGTATGTCTGTGTATGTGGGCAAAGGGGCTTTCGTAGTCAGGTTCGCCCGACTACAGCTTTCTTACTTGTTTTCTCGCCTTTTGTTGTTGTATATCCGCCTTAAGTGGTGGGTTTTTTTCTATATAATATTTATATACATACACATATATATATATATATATTTATAAGTGTGTGTATTTACTTTCTATAGATTTGTTCAGTGCCTTTTGTCGTCGAGACTTTTGACCATTTGCACGGAAATTGAATTTAAATTGGAAGTTTTTAACCCCAGCGTGCGATAATCTTGCCCACAGATCCACATTTTGAGTACAAATGGAAGCGGCGGTTTACCCGTTAAATTGTTGATAAATATACATAAAAGAATGAATGAGAAAAACCCTTCCTTGCCCTCCCCCTAAGAAAAATTAAAGTAGAACATAACAAAAAAAAATAAAAATAAAACCCGAACAATAGTCAATAGCTTTAAAAAAAAAGTTCTTTTCAGTTTCTAATTCTAAAAACAACATGAAAGAAGGCTGTAGGATGGCTTAACCGACTAAGAGAGCCCCCTTTGCCCACATAAACACACAAATAGATTCCGAATATGGTTGCTCTAGCTCTTATAGTGCTAGGTCGCCTCGTCTAGTCGTACTGATCAAGAACATATATACTTTTAGGAGGTCGCAGATGATTATTTCTATTTGTTAGATTTTTGATGTTTGCATAAATCCATTAGCTGCCTTTAACCTTTTTTTTTAATGACTAAAGGGCTACTAAAAAGGGAAAAGGAAAAAATAGAGGAGAGAAGAGAGAAAAGCAAACACACAAAAAGTAGCTCAAAGCTGCGGTTCCTTTTTTTTTGTTTATATTTTGATCCTTGCTGTTGATAATAAAGCGATCCTCTGCTTTAGATAGATGTTAATGCTAGGCAACAACACAAACAAGTTTTAAACCTTTTTCACATCTTTCCCATCAACAAAAAAAAAAAAGAAAAATAAAAAAATAACCGTAAAAAAGGGTGTACTCTCTTTATGCTTTCGACCTAGGCACAAGCTTCGCCCTTCAGGGTTTATTTTGGGCATAGTTAAGTCAATTTGGTTTGATTTCAACACCTTATAAACTGCATAATTATGCTCGAAACATAATCATAACATTCGAACAACAAAACCTTTTTTTCGTTTTTCACAATCGACACACAAATCTCGGCTCAACTCGCATCCTTTTCGTCCTTTAAGCATGGGAAGCTGTATGACTGAGAGGCGTATGGCAAAAGGATGTGTCAAATTCAAGCGTATGATATGTACAGTAAACATTTAACTGCGTCATTACGTTTATTGTATCTAACAGCGTCTTTAGATTCATGTTAAAAGCATTTTACAGCATGTCAATTAGCATCTGTTAACTAACAATATAATTATATATGTTAGCTAACAGCTTTGGAATAGGAAAGTTGTTGAACTAATATAATAATATTAACCGTTTACAGCATGTTAACTAAGAGTTCTTATTTAACAACGATTTTACATGAATGTTATAAAAGTAAGAAGCTTTGTCGACTAAAATACCATAGCAAGTAATTGTTAACAATCAACTGTTAACTAATAGCTACTGTTAACTTAACTAACATATGCTAACTAACAGCGTAGTAATATGAAAGTTAACCACAGGCTAGAATATAGTTACTAACAGAGCAGTTTCCGTATGTTAACATATGTTAATAGCAGCTGAAAGCCTGCTAACTAACAGTGACTTTAGAGTTATGCAAGTAACAGATTACAGCATATTCTTAACAGCTTTTAAGTGAGATCTGTAACTTGATAGCTACAGTTATGTCATTAACAACTTAATTCATGATAGATGAAATCTTTTTAATAACATCTGTTAGCTTACATCTCTTTACTTATTTCTTTCAACTAACATATGCTAACTAACAGCGTCGTAACATGAAAGTTAAGCACAGACTAGAGTATATTTATTAGCAGAGCATTTTCCATATGTTAACAGGAGCTGAAGGCCTGATAACTAACAGTCATGTCATTAACAGCTTAATTCATGATAGATATAATCTATGGAGTAACTTAAAGCTCTTTACTTACATCTATGAACTAACATATGTTAACTAACAGCACATCTATTAGCATAAGTTGTCACGTTCACGCTTAAGCCACTAAATACTGTCTGTCATTAACAGTTATTAGTTATTACTGATATGGCAGTTAACAGTATAATGTTAATGCTACCCTAATATTATTAGAACTTATAAATGTAACAGTATTTTGGCTCGTTCCACTGATAATATTACAATAGTTTCAATGCCTTAGGTTAACAGTTCTATGTAACTTAGCTATGTTATGGTACAGAGCTGTTAATTGTGCCTAGAAAGGCAATAGGATGTACTTAAGAAGATGTAGAACTGCTGCCTAATAACAGCTGTTGTGCTCTAGTAAATCTATGTTATGTTAACTAACACATTCGTTACAACATTAACAGCTCAATAATAGCAGATAACAGAAACACTTAAGAAGACAATACAAAGCTCAATTCGTATAATGAGTTAAGTACAATTCGTAGGGCATGTTTGCAGTCGTGTATACCCCACTTAGAAATGTCGCCAATTAACTTCTTACTGTGCCACAGAGACGCCTACCAAAACAAGCTGCTTTCAACACATAAGCACCACATATTATCATGCTGCTTTCAATAGAACAAAATTAACCCCTTAAATTCAATTCGTATAATTTGAAAATTGTAGCGCACATTTGTCAGTCGTTATAGCCGATTCGTTGGCAAATTGCATATGTTTCTTTGGTTATGTTTGCTCTGTGTGTGTCTCTGTGTTTGTGGCTTTGTGCGTTCTGTTTGTTGTGTGTTGTGTTTGGTGTTTGACGTTTGGTGTTTGGCGTTTGGTGTCTCGTGTTTGGTGTGTTGTGCGTTTCATGTCTCTTGCGTTTCAGTTATTGCTTTTCATATTTTCTGCCATCTTTTTCTATACATATATATATATATTTATTTGAATTCTTTTTCATTTCTCATACTTAAGTTTTGTTTTTGGTTTTGTTTTTTCTTTGATTTTTTTTTTTTGGTTTTTTGTTTTTTTTTTTTGTTTCTGCCTTCTATCTTCTACCTTCTGCCTTCATATTTTCGGTTTTATTTTTTGTGTACTTTTTGTTGTTGTTGTTTTTTTTCCATATTTTTGTTTCGGCTTTTGCGTTTTTGCGTGTTTAACCCTTTGACGTTACATTTGGCGTGTGTTTTGGGATTCCCCCGTACCCCTGCCCGCAGACATGTTGCCTGAAAACTCTACACCATGCTCTACTACTACGTGTTGTCTGCGAAAAGTGAGCAAAAATCAAAAAAAATATATATATTATATATATATATATATATATATATAAACAAAAAAAAAATACAAAAACGAAACCCAAACGAAAGGAGGAGTACAACAACAACAACAGCAACACAACACAAAAAAAAAGGTTCACATTTTGCGTTTACGCAGGGAAACAGCCCTGGCAAATAAAAAGGATTTCATAAGAGCACAAATAAAAATGCTCGCCCCATGAACAAGTAAATATACAAATATATAAATATATATATATATAAAAATGTATATACATGCGTGTGTGTGTGTGTGTGTGTGTGTGTGTGTATATGCATATATACATATGCACGCTTATAAATTTGTATACTTAGATGTGGGCACGATATAGTCATCGTATGGTTGGCATATTTAATC
>JBAMBS010001346.1:15000-17500 GCA_037044455.1 Zygothrica quintamaculata
TTCGATTTCATTTATGTTATTGTTGTTGTTGTTGTTGTTGCTCTTTTTTGTAGTGTGTGGGCATGTGGCATCCACTTTGTTGTAATTGCGTCTTCGTTGTCGTCGTCATCGGGGCGACTCCATGAATAATTATTAAGTTGTTTGCACTATGGCCATAGGGACGTGCAGAGGGGGGGGGGGGGGGGGGGTGGAGAAGGGGTGGTAAGGGGAAACAGTTGTACTTTTGAGGGGTATACACGAGGCGGCATTGTGGTGATGGGTTGCTGCTTTGTGTATTGCTAACATAACTGAAAAAGGGCAAGGGAAACAGGTTAGGAGGGGGGAACGGGGGGACAGGGGGGACAGGGAGGAAGGGAGGTTAAGTTAGGAAGGAAGTGATCCCAGTGACGCGACGTTTAAAAATTCACTATGAAACGATTTTTACTTCTTTTGTCTCTCCCGTTCATTGTAGCATTCCCTCTCTCACTCTCTGACTCTCTCTCTCTCTCTCTCTCTCTCTGTCTCCCTTGCATGTGCTTCGTCGTATGTTTTTATTTTGTTTTACTTTTGTTTTTATTTTTAGCATTTTTATGAATCAAATTATTTTTAGTTTAGAGGTTCATCAACAAGATTTAAGGATCATTCATTTTCCATGCGCCATGTGACACTTCCACTGGGAGAGGCAGATAAAGATAAAGAGACAGAAGGCGAGAGAGGGGAAAGAGAAAGTAAGAAAATACATAAATATTTGAATGAGGGGAGCAAAATAATAATAAACATATAAATATATATATATATATATATTCCTGAAAAGCAGCAACAGTTGATGCAAGCGTAAGAACTTTTCCCCAATTTCAGGGAAAAGATTCTCCTATTTTGTTCCCAGGAAGATTTTCATAGCCCAACTTATTGCTAAGAAGGTTTTAATTATAGCAGCATGCATTTATAGTTAGATATAGAAAATTAACATACATATATCTATATATATATTCCTAGTCAGCTGGGAATATATATCAAATCTGTAGCTGATCTGTGAAAGTCAAAGATCAATTCAATTTGCGCTCAACTCTCCCTGTGAGTGTATGAGTTACTTTGCAGCCTAACAAAAGTCTCACAAGCTGCTAAGTAACACTGTAAGCATTGTATATTGACTGTAAACGAGATATATACATATATATATATACTTGATCAGTTGAAAATCAATTGAATTAAATAACATGCGATGCAAGCGAATTTCCCGGAAACATCTTTGATATGCTCTTCGCGGCATTTACCCTTTGTAGTTTGATATGTTTGCTGATTAACGCTGATCGTAAGACTATAAATGAAAGTTAAAGCATATATATATATAGATATAGAAGATCATTCATATATAATATAGTTGCTATATAAACTCGGAGTTCCATTGCGCTTAAATTTGATGAGAGTTAAGAGCGGAATGGAGTTCCCCCTATGAAAACTGTCCTTGGGTTGAGGAAAACTCTACTTAAAGATCGGTTTACTATAATATACTTTAATTATAATAATAACTCTCCTAAAGTGTATATATATATGTTTAAATTAACTAATTAAGTAGCTTAAATTCAGTTGCTTTTTCTACAAATTTATCAAACGAAGTTTGTGGCTTTGCCATGATATATCCTAGTAGTAATAATACTGCCCCAATTTGTGACTGTCTATATAATCCACTTTCATCTTTATATAGATCATTAAATTTCCCGATTTAACACGCTGTATGCTAATTGATTTGAATAGTTTTTATGCGTAGCAATCGATAATATACACTCGATTATATCCATCAATGGATAATACCTTTTAATATTCAATACAAAATTCCGATTTCAACACGAAAAAACGTATGAAAAGGAAGCAACAATAACAACAACAACAATAACAAGGCGTATCTTTAACACGCACAACAACAACAACAACAACAACAGCAACAGACACAACAGCAACAATTCATTCATACCCCAAAAAAAAAATGTTTATATATAAAAACAAGAATTGTTCAGTCGAACGAGGCAGTGTAAGAGAGCGAGCGAGGGAGGGAGGGAGAGAGAGAGAGAGAGAGAGAGGGAGGCAAGGGAAGAGATTTAGAGATGCCTTTCAGTTCTTCAGCTGAAGTCGCTTTTTGGCTTCTTTTGGAGCCCTTTTTTTGCTGCTGTTGCTGCTGCTGTGTTGCTGCTGTTGTGTTGCTGTTGTGATATTTATGTTTTCATCAAAAGGCAGGCAACAATCAAAATGCGCTGCACTTCACACACACACACAGTGAGAGCGAAAGATACAGTTACAGGCACACAAGTCAGCTGTATGTGTATGTAACAACAACAGCAGCAACAGCAACAACAGCAACAACAGCAACAGCAACAATAACAACGGCAACCAACAGAAGGCAACGCTTTAATTTATCCAACAGATACTTTTTAGCGCAAAAAAAAAATACAAAATAAAAGAGAAAAAACCGTTGACGACGACGACAATGAAACAACAACAGCAACAACAACAACAACAACAATCG